>CM042904.1:23490331-23605331 GCA_023653625.1 Triadica sebifera
AAATATTTTAATTAATTGATTAGGTTGTTAGCATCATTTAGACGTGCCACAGTCACTTTCTCCAATCTTTATTAGAATCAAAGGATAATTTATAAATTATAAGAAAATCTCCTCTAGTTCAGTTAGCATCAGGATGATCCAGCAGGTTTTTCATATTATCTCCCCTCTCCAATCTCTTGGCCAATAGCAGGAATAATATGAAGAAAAAAGCCATAAGGGTTAACTTCATTCGTATATATATTTTCTTCCATTATTATTATTATTATTAAAAAAATAAAATTAAAATATCGAAATTAATAATTGTGATCTATCATTATTCTAATATGACTTAATATATTTTTGTAATATCCTTAGAAAAATCTCATATAGGTAAAACACGAGAGAAATTTTGGGATCGAATGTAGTTAAATCTAGAGAAGTATTAGCTTGAAATACTAGTTTACCCGATCTCACATTAGAAAAAACTAAAGAAGAAAAATAGGTTTATAAGTCTATGCATTAATTACTACTAAAAATCTAGATTAACCATTTTAAGTCTTTTGTAGGATATTATGAAATAGTTGAATATGAATCATTACAGTTTTGGATTTAATTTATTCATAATTATAAATCATTCTCACTATATATATATATATATATATATATATATATATATATATATTAGTTATGTGAGATTAATTTTTAACAATTAGACCATAACCTTTTTTTAGATCATTAGACTATAAGTTTTTTTTCCCTCGAGAAAAATATTTTTATGAATGTGAATGTGAATAATTTACTCTTGATGAGAAACACTGAAGAGGTATACGAAAAATTATTTTATAATTACCAAAAGCAAAATATGATAATATTCGTAAGATCCAAATTGAGAAAACGGCACAGGCGTACGTGGTGATGAAATTTGGCTCAAATTTTAGAGAATAACCCTTTTCTAAAATGGGCGTATAAAAAAAATTTCATGATCGAAGATACGTGTTTATTCATCCTTCTTAGTACTCTTTCTGTTTAATGAAATTAGACTTTTTTTTTTTGGCGTTGAATTAATATATATCAGGAAAAAAAAATACTCGCCTTTACACAAATTAAAAAAAAAAATTGATATAGTTAACATTATAAATTTTACTCTCTTTTTATTTTTGAGAAAATAAATACAAGAAAATTTCTGCACGGTTTTCAGTTGTGCCTGAAATTAATACTATGGCTTGTGAATAATTAAACAATTAATCTTAAAGACCTTAATACTTGTGGAAAGGAGAAGAAAAACAAAAACAAAAAGCTCCGAAGAATTTGTTCATGCATGTGCTGCAATGTGAAATCTGCATTATTGAGTGATTGGGTTTGGGTATGGTATCTCTGTCCTTAGTCAAAGCTCAAAACTCTGAAGCTGAGAGGTTGTAATTGCATATAATTAAACAAAATATAAAGTTGTCTTAGCCTAATTATGCTTAAGAAGTGGCTAGATGTTGAAGCGTTGAACTATTTATGTTTTATATATAATCATTGTGATTAAGGAAACATGTGGCAGAAAACATATATAATCATTGAGATTAAGAAACATGTGGCAGAAGATGGGGGCAGACGTTTACTATAAACTGAAGTCAATTATGCTTAAAAACATAATATTTATCCGAATTTTGTGCATTTAGGAGCTGTGTTTAATAATTGTAGATTTATTGTAACTTTAAAATGATTTAAACAATTTAAAATTAGATTTATTCTATCTTTTAAACTTTTAATGTGAATTTCTTCTCAACTTGGGTCAGATGTCATTTGCTTAATTTATTATTTTATGAACCTGAGTTGCTTCTTTTTTATTTTTTTATCCATAGGTTTATTTATTATTTAATATAAGTTTTTTCATTTCTTGGACATTAGATTTTAATCACAAATTATACTGCCATATGGTAATTAGTTCTTTTATGAGTTAGATATCATATTAGAATTAGTTGGATTTGATAATTGTAAATTCAGCATATTTTTAAAATGACTTGAGCCAAATTGGAGCTAACTCTATCAAAATTATAAATTGTTATTCTATCCTTTAAACTTGTGGGATTGTCTCTAACAGTATTAAATTATATTAATTAGCCCTTTTAGATAATAACTAAATTAATTAATTAATTAATTTAAGGACCAATTACAGATTGCTATATTCAAGAAAAAATGGATAATTTTTTATTATTCCCATATAAATGTCTTAAAAGAGGAAAGCTGCTGGCGAGTGGCTTCTCAATATTCATTATTTTCATCAATTGAGTTAGCTCAAATTGATCTAGTTAGCAAAGTTCTTTTATTATTTTTATCAATTAATTAAGTGCTAAAGAGTCATATGAGAAAATGAATACTGAATATGGATAATAACTCTCATGTCTTAGAAACAAACAGCAAGAAATTAGCATAGCAAATGGACTGATAATTAATTACAAGGTTTGAGACTTTCACATGCTGTCTTAACTAGCATAGCAAACAAGTCTGACTTTGCTTGTGTATCACTGATTGGTGTGTTAGACATTCTATAATTGTGAATTTTATAAATGGGAAGAGGATTGGATATGTTGGAGTTAAAATACGAATTAATTAAGGTATTCTCTTTCGTTTTTTCATGATTCTAATATCAATAACAGAAATCTAAATCTACACCAACTGTGATATTATCGTTAGATTAGACATTAAACACTGGAACATAACAAAGAAGGATGTGCAAATTTTAAAGGGTGGGAGATTAGCATTTACAATCCCTCTATAAATTTATAGAGTTTGAATAAGTATGAAAAACTCTTATTTATGGTAAATTTTTAGGCTCTGACTGATTACTCGAACAAGGAATTAAGACCCAAAGTAGAACACCACTACAATGAAGTTTCTTCACTGGTTGGCATTTGGAAACATACATTTGGAATTATATATATATATATATATATATATATATATATATATAATTATTTTTAGGAGGGACCATAATCCATTCATACTCTCATGAAGATCCGTCACGGACTCAAAGTTTAAATTACATTAGTGGTAAAAGTAACTTACAATAGCAGTAACAAATATAGCAAGATTGATGACAAGTGGTCCAAGAATCAATGTTCTCTGATAGGGAGAGGAAGAAGAAATACTTATTCCCTAAAGAAATATTTTTTCTAAAAGGGTTGCTGAAAATGTAAATTTGCAAGAGAAAGTGGGCTGAATATGCTGGCTCATTGTCTTCAGAGGCCCATGCTCATTATTGGGCCAATGTAAACATTACTATTATATAATTAGATTTTTACCCATAAACTTTTATGATTTTTTTTTTCAAAAAAATATAAGTTATATTGTTTGGGTTTTCATTATGACGGCTATAGATTTAATTAAATAATATTTATACTCACTTCTTACCTTTAAGATTAAATAGATTTTTTTTTTCAAAAAAATTAATGATAGACCTGGATTGTTTATGTTTTTGTTATGAACTCTATAAATTTACCTAAATAACATTTATATCCAATATTTTAGTATTTGATTTTAGCCTCTTGAACTTATAAATCTCTTTTTTCTTAAGGATATTTTTATTTATATTTTTTAGAAGATTTAATTTTGGTCCCCCTAATATTAGTTTCCAAATTTCCGCCCCTGGGCAAGTGCCAATTGCACCCAATGGAAATCCCCCTCTACGAAATGAGATGTAGGATGACAGACTGTGCGATCCGCAAATAAATTTTAGCCCAACTATTACCTTGTGGGCAGGAAAATTAAAGAAATCTCCCTGTAAATCATAACAATCAGGTGAAATTTATGGACAACAGTTCACTTTGTGCCCATCTTCGGTACAAGTATATAAGCAGCAGCTCTATTTTTAATTTTTTTTAAACCATCTAAATATAATTTTAATTTGAATGTTTATATAGGCAACTGGGCATGGTGGAACTGCCTCCAAGAATTAATTTTTTCGCCTTTAATAAAAAGCTGTGAAGGACCAAAAGGAAACAGATCATAAAATTATATTATCTTTAATTAGGATTCGTATATATACTTTTCATGAGCTGTAGGAGACCTTTGTCCCTTTATTCTGATGCACAGCCAGACTGGTAGCTAGCTTTTTTTCATACATCTTTAGATCAATATACAATCATAATCAATTTAACATTTTAATTTTCTGAGCAATATTAATCTGATCTCAAAAAGTAACCTGCAATCCATACATGACCCGTTTGATAAAACAGAGCTCATATAATTGGATAATAATTAATCTTTGTATGTGCATGCAGCGAATCACGTTAACCCATTTGATAAAACAAACGCAAATATTCTTTTCTTCTCCATGCAGACCAAAACAGCGTACGTATTCATCTTCCCTACCCACTTTTCTTACAGCTTAAAAACAAATCTCCGTAAACACTTCTTCTATTCGAATTTTAGCCTGAGAACTCACCCCTCGAGCTCCAGAATGAACACCTCCGGCAGTTTACCCGTTCAGTCAGGCCCGATCAAACGCCACCACACCGCCCGCTACCATGCCCATCGGTTCCATGAAAGCCTTACTTCCCGCGCCTCCAAGGTTATATGTGCTGCTTTCTTGATGATCCTTTTCGTTTTAGGCGTTGTTGCTTTCATTTTATGGCTCAGTTTACGCCCACATCGTCCCCGGATGCATATCAAAGAATTTTCGATTCCCGGTTTGGGTCAACCTAACGGGTTCGATAATGCCAAGATAATCTTTAATGTGACGGCTCGGAATTCAAATCAGCATATCGGATTTTATTACGGTAAGGTGGAAGGGTCGGTTTATTACAAGGATCAACGGATCGGGTACACACCGTTATTGGATCCGTTTTATCAGGAGCCGAAGAACACAACTATCATGTACGGTGTGTTAAGCGGGGCCACCCTGACGGTGAATAGTCAGCGTTGGATGGAGTTCATGAATGATCGAGCGGGAGGGATGGTCGTGTTTCGGTTAGATATTACATCAGATATTAAATTTAAGGTGTCCACATGGCATAGTAAGCGCCATAGGATGTATGCCAATTGTGAAGTTGGGGTGGGCCTTGATGGGTCCATCCTGAGTAGTTATAGGGATAAGAGATGTCCAGTCTATTTTACTTAGATTTAGTTTGTGTTTGTTTTGATTATGCTGTCTTGCACATAAGCTTTGATGAAATCCCATTTCTTATTTATCTTTTGAAATTTTATATTCTTTTTCAACTACGTTATCTAACTGCTTTGTGAGTTGGAAAGGTATTGATTTCATAATTTGTTTTGTTTACATTTGTTCCTTATTTTTCTTAATTCTAAGCTAATTTATAGTGTTATTGATTGACCGAGATTATCATCTGGCTAATAATAATATATTTTTTTAATCTCATAGTGAGTTTAGCACATATGATGAGACTAAACTAAAACTAATGAGCCTAATATATAATATATATATATATATATATATATATGCAGAATAAAAATAATTAAATATGTATTATTATATGATTGAATTAGTCACATAATAAACTAAATTTATTTAAAGAACTTTTCGATTAACATATTACAGTTCATTAATATTTTAAGAGACAAATGTATAAATTCTAATTTCTTAGTTATTTTCAACAGCACATCAATACAAATTACCTCTGTTTTTTTATCATCTTTTATTTGAATTTCTCCTGCTAAATTTAATTGTCATGAAATAAACTTATGGCCCGTATAGATGTGACTCAGATTCTGCTTGTTCATATATATATATATATATATATATATATATATATATATATATATATATATATATATATATATATATGTGAACCAGATTCATATTGCTAGTTTGTTGTCTACTGTCAGCAATGCCGTCGATTTGAGAAATATCAGACATGGCTTACATGTGAAATTTCTTAAGTTAGATCACACGAACTCCTTAATTTATAGGGCTCATATCATTGGCTTGATCCATAAATTTTTACTAGACTTTTCCAATAAGTAAAATCACAGACAGAATCGGCTGCCGACATACTTGTACTGAAATGAACCAAAGCAGATATCTCATTTGCCATTGATACTTTCTGATGATATAATTTTAATTCCCGGGTTCACTGCAATTTCTTCTGTAGAAAGCTCAAAGCTTCTTGCCTTTCTTCGTACTCAAAGCAATAATGCCTGCCTTTATTCCATGCTAAAATGGACACATGATTGGTAAGTACTTGCAGAGGAAAAAAAACTTAAAAGATCTGTCTGAATATCTCAACAAATATAGTAAATATTATTGTCAATGTGTGAAGCCAAAAACTTCTATTTATGGTTGCTTCAAGCTATTGGTCTCTTAGGCCTACTTGCTCTTTGTTCATGGCTAAGTTTATGTCGCAAAAGTCCTAGTTTCACCATTGTGGAATTATCTGTTCCAACCATAACTAGCCAGAATTCTTCTGCAGATGATGATGAGGATGTGCTACAAACTTGAAATTAGCAATCCAAGCAGGGACCCAAGAATCCACTACGACGACGTTTTATTGATATTCTATTTTGGGCAGGACACAGTGGGAAAGAACAAAATTCCTGCTTTCAATCAAGGGAAGGATAAAAGCATTCAGAAGTCATAACCATGTGGATGCTAGTGATCAGAAGGTAGAAAAAGCTCTTGGCGATGCGATTTCGAAAGGAAAGGCTGATTTATCAACTAAGATTCAATATAAGACTTGGGATATTAAGAGTAAGCATCATGTGGTGAAGTTGCAAGCCAGTATTCCAGTTGGTTCAGATGGGAAAATATCAGGTAAGAAGAAGAAGATTAAAATACGCAGTCCTTCCAAGAAGTGGAAATTAAGGGCTACTAAATCAATTTCTTTAAGCAATTAACTGTCAAAATCTTAATTAATTTTGTTTTTATAAAGTATAATTATAGTTATAACATGATATATAGGTCTAATTCAGAATGACAAGTTCATCTGTTTTCTGACCAAATAACACCTTTTGGATGCATTGATTTGAATATACTATTAAGTGCATTATGTGAATTCGGATTCGGTTCTACTCATGGTTGATCTAATCTTATCCAACTTGGAAAATTTGTAATCAATTCATTCGAATTTTTTTTCAAGATGGAGTAAAAAAAAATTATCAACTTTAATACCTAAATAACAATATAATCTTCAGTAATTATCCTAACACAAAAGAAAACGAAGTTAAATCAGAATATTAATGTGAAGCTTTTTAATTTTTTACATTATATACACAATTGGAAGGAATATTGAGATGCCCTAAATCTGTGAGTGGGCAATATATTCTGAAGTTGCATCGAATGAATACTCTCCGCTTTCTCCCCTTAAATCTTAATCACAATCACAAACATAGAATATCAAGAAGAAAACTGAAACGCTGAAAATGTTTGAGGTTTATTGGTTTGAACCAACTTTCACTTGTATACCCATAGGATTTGAATTTGAAGCTCTTGTCAATGATGACAATTAATGAAAATTTTGCCTATATTCGTGCTTCATTTTATTTATGAAGAATATATGTCACCTAAAAAAGACAATTTAAATATATAATTAATATTTATATATAAAATTCAAATACGTAGATATTTATTATTAACTTTTAATTAATGTAGAGGGGAATCACTTTTGGATCAGTCAGTTGAAAATTTTTAAAGTATCCCAAACAATCAAGATTGAATTTCCACAATTCCGTTAATACTTCTCTCTTAAATATGTACTTGGTAAAAAAACAATAAATAAATAAACGTTGTAATTCAATTAACTAATTAAATAAATTACAAGAAAATCAAAATACATAAATTCATACTTGTAAGTTATTTTCTTCACTTTTCTTTGAACAAGTTGCACAATAAAAACTTAAAAATGTGAACACATTTTTATCAGATTTGATTCGCTTGAGTCTGTTAGAACTTTTTATCATTAGCGGATATACAAAGATTTGCTAATTTAGACTGTAATTATGTACGACAATATTTGTTTTCGTATTTCTTCAAAAAAAAAAAATCTTTCTTCTTATTGCTTTTCATCAGCCTTTATATCCTACATTTTCTTTATATTTTAAATTTTTTTAACGTTTCAATTAAATTTTGAGCGACGGGACTTAAAAATCAATGACGTTAAACAGAAGTTACAAGAATTAAGGTACAGTCTTCACACGATTTTATTACTATATGAGGGAATTTTTTTTTTTGAACACTTCCTATATGATCCTGAGAATTGAAAAATAATTTAATATTTTATGCATTAATACAACTACGGTACAGTCGTCGTAGAAGTGGCATGAACAGGTACATTGATGGTGCTAACTTTTTGTTGTGTCGGTGGAATTGCAATTGCAAATTTATATAATTACGGGCATTAATTAATTGAATTTACTTTTAATTTATTAATTGAATTTTCCTTAAAAATAATTAGAGCAATCACTTTAAAATTTTTGAGAGATTCAAAATTTTTATATAGACTCAATTTTTGACGTGTTATTTATAAGTTATTTCAATCATATACTAATATGTATTTAATTATTTTATTTGTATTAGTTGAAAATTAATTAATTTATATATATATATATATATATATTCTATTCACGAATATGTATTGAAGATGTGTTAGACTGATATATCTAAGAATATATTCCGGAGAGAATGTTTTGTAATCCAAGTACTAATATGATTAGGCTTACGTGATTTTTAAAAAAAAGTCAAAGGCCCATTGTTTCTTGCACAAAAGAAGGAAAAAAAAAAGCCCATTGTTCCACGCCCTTTACTTTGGCCCCCACCTCTGCATTATTTAACAGAAAAAAATAAATAAAAGAGAGTGAATGAAAGAAAGAGGAGAGAAGGAAAGGTCAATGCTGACTATGCATCGATTATTTTCTTTTTGTGCTTCATTTATGCGTTGGGCTGAACAGAAATGGACCAAACCAAACTAATCGATTAATTAAAGCCAGCAAGAGCAAGCTCTAAAGTGTAATCTACCCATATAATTGTTTTTGAATGCAAATCTACCTATATTCTTGTTGATTTACAGATTTATAGGGTTTTGTTATATAATTGTTAATTAGGGTTTGACTGTTGATCTACAGATTTGGGTTTGATTTTATGGGTTGAAATTGAATTTTGAAGGTTTAATCAGACCAAACCCACCAATCCACACCGATTAAATTGATTATCCCTATTTCTATCAGATCAGATTGAGTGCTTTCTCCCCTTTTATTCGAGTGTTGGGTCAATCAAGGCCGGTTGAATAGTGAATCGACCCGATCGATACTCTATATTATGCTTTTATACCTTTTTAACAATTTTTATTGCGTAATAACTGCATGAAAATAATGTAATAATAAGCTTTTGTTTCTCTTACAAAAAAATACTTATCTAATTGATGAACTAAATAAAATAATATATAAAAAAATTATTTTTCTTGAGTGATAAATAAATTTTAAATCAT
Organism: Triadica sebifera; assembly: GCA_023653625.1. NCBI lineage: Eukaryota > Viridiplantae > Streptophyta > Magnoliopsida > Malpighiales > Euphorbiaceae > Triadica > Triadica sebifera. The sequence goes on from CM042904.1 coordinate 23,499,736, forward strand.
TCGGACTTTAATTATTCACTCAATAAAATAATGATTATATTTTCTAAACTTTCTAATTGATAAGGGTGTACATACATTAATAATTTGTACACCAAATTATAACATTGATCTATGCTTAAAAAAGCTGATCATAAATAAATATTCAAGTTTTAACAAGTCTGTTATAAGTTCAGCCTTTTGTGCTTCAATTTTTTAAATTTAATTTCGAATCTAAAACTTCATTATTACTTTTTGTATATATCGTTTTAATGTCTATATTTTAAATTCGTTAACTTTGTGATCTAATAATGGCATCTTTGAACATGGCAAGTCTTTCCCAATTCGGACTCAAATTCATGAATATGATTTAAATTGATAATTATTCTGTACAAGTTCTTCTGTTTTCTGACCAAATAACACCTTTGGTATGCGTTGATTTGAATCTACTATTAAGTACATTATGTGAATTCGGACTCGGTTCTATTCGCGGTTAATATAATCTTATCCTACTTAGAAAATTCTTAATCAATTCATTTGATTTTTTTTCAAGATCTTGTAAAGCAAATTATCAACTTTAATACCTAAATAACAATATAATCTTCAATAATTATCTTAACACAAAAGAGAACGAAGTTAAATCAGAATATTAATGTGGACCTTTTTAATTTTTTTACATTATATACACAATTGGAAGGAATATTGAGATGCCCTAGATTTGTGAGTGGGCAATATTTTATGCATGCAGTTGCATATCGCATGAATACTCTCTGCTTTCTCCCCTTAAATCTTAATCACAGTCAAAAACATAGAGTATCTAGAAGAAAAATGAAACCCTGAAAAAGTTTGGGGTTTATTGGTTTGAGCCAACTTTCACTTATAGAAACCAATAGGATTTGAATTGGAATCTCTTTTAAATGATGACAATATAATGAAAATCCTGCCTATATTCGTGCATGATATTATTTATGGAGAATGTCACCTAAAAATGAAAATTTAAATATATATAAATGCGTAGATAATTGTTATTAAATTTTAATTAATGTAGAGGGATTTATTTTGGGTCCGTTAGTTAAAAAAATTTAAAAGTCTCCCAAGCAATGAATATGTACTCGTAATCAAATAAATAAATGTTGTAATTCAAACTTATTAAAGAAATTACAAGATAATCAAAATACAAAAATTCTTACTTTTAAGTTATTTTCTTCCCCAGTAAAAGAAAAAAGTTATTTTCTTCAAAATTCTACATAATAAAAACTTAAAATGTGAACACATTTTTATCAGATTTGATTCCCTTGAGTCTATAATTTTTTATCAGCAGATATATAAAGATTTGCTAATTTGGACTGTAATTATGTACGACATTATTTGTATTAGTATTTTTTTCAAAAAAAGATCTATCTTCTTATTGCTTTTCATCAACCTTTATATCCCCCTTTTTCTTTCTTTTTCTAATTTTTTTTAACGTTTCAATTAAATTTTGAGCATTGAGACTTAAAAATCAATGACATTAAACAAAAGTTACAAGGAATTGGTTTCGAACTATATGAGAAAAAAAGTTTTTTGAACACTTCTCATATGATCCTGAGAATTGAAAATAATTTAATATTTTATGCATTAATACAATTACGGTACAGTCTTCCCACAATTTTGCACGTAGAAGTGACATGAACAGGTACGTTGCACCAACTTTTTTGAGAAGTAAATAATCTAATTTTTGTTGGGTCGGTGGAATTGCAATTGCAAATTTATATAATTACTAATACACTTTACTTTGATCAATTAATTAAATTCACTTTTTTCGGTCTGGTACTCGGTTAAGCTAATTCGGAATGTGCCGAGTAGGATTCTGAAATATGAAAAAAACACTCTCTTAAAAGTATTAAAAATAACTACATATTCAGAAATTAAATTCAATATTTTAGTAAACTAAAAGAGTTAGGTGACAAATTATTCATATTCTCTAATAATAATAGCAATCAAAGGCACAGTGTTCCCCTCCCTTTATTAACCTCTGCATTATTTAACAGAAAAATAAATAAATAAAAGAGAGAATGAAAGAAAGAGGAAAGAAGAAAAAGTCAATGCTGACTATTGTATCGATTATTTTTTTGGTGCTTCATTTATGCGTTGGGCTGAGCAGAAATGGACCAAAACCAAGCTAATCGATTAAAGCCAGCAAGAGCAAGCTCTAAACTGTAATCTACGCATATAATTGTTTTTTTATTGCAAATCTACCTAGATACTTGTTGATTTACAGATTTAGAGTTTTGTTATATAATTGTTAATTTACAGTTTTAGGGTTTGATTTTATGGATTGAAATTGAATTTTGAAGGTTTAATTGAACCAAACCCACCAATCCATACTGATTATTCATGTCTGTCATTTTAGTATCTAGCTCATACCAACGCTTCACGACAAGATGTATCAGATCAATTAGAAACTGAGCATTCACAATTGAAACAGAGCCGATATGACCGGAGTCTAATTTGGACTGAGAATAAGTGGAAAATTAAGTACAAATATATGATAAATTTTTATGAAAACCGAAAAAAATGATATGATTATAAAATGCGCGATTTTCGTACTGTTAGCTAATCGTAAACAGTGGATACCGTGATGTAAAGAATACTGACACGAGTGTGTCAGTATAATTGGGTATCAAAACTCCAATAATTAGGGTACAAAATCAAAGAATCAAAATTTGAAATATAATTCCGCAAAAATATCGAAAAATACAATTTTTGTTCTGATGTCTCAATCGCTAAATCGAAAGTATCAGTACGCAGAATAAATTATTTTGTGAATATTGACATATTTAATTGTGAGAAATTAATTAATTTGGGGTGTGAAATTGGAAAAATTAAAATTAGTGTGCAATATAATTTAGAAAGAAAAAAGTTAAAGGATGAAAGTGAATATTTAGTAAATGATTTAAGATAAGTGAGTTTAATCAAATCAAAGCAAGATTAATTAAGGGTCCATTTGACATTGAGTTTGGAAAAAATATTTTTGGAGAAATTTTTTTATTTTTAATTTTTTTGAGTTTTGAAAACTGTTTTTAAAGAGAAGCAAATACATAGAAGTTTTTTTTTTTCCTAAAAACAGGTTTGAGAAAAATAGCTTATAAAAAATTAAAAAAATTATAAATATATTTTTTTAATACCCAACAGCAATTCCAAACACTTAGAATACAATAACTATTCTTTAATCTTAGTATAGCATATTCTTACATCATTACAAAGTTTTGGACCCATTTTATTTTCTCCCTTATGTTGTTCTTTTGTTCTTAACTCACCCGAACCCTCATCTACGGTTTCCCATGGTCAAACACTATTTAACAAGGAAAGGTAATGGCTAGAGTAGAGAACTTGTGGGCATTTGAAGAAGAAGCCATTTTCTAACAAAACTAAGCATAACCGAGACAAGAGGTCTATGGTTGAAGCTTGGAAATATGGCCTTGCTTGAAAGGTAAAGCAGTGGGGCTTGTATGTGATTCTAAAAGCAAATATGGCTTTGCATGTGATGGATCAAGGAGGTCTATGGTTGAAGCTTGGAAATGGTGGATTAAGTTTTGCATGTTGAAGAAACTACAAGGTGAGCAAGCTTGCCATAATCTCTTTGTGGCTGTGATTATTCCGAGTACTTCTCAATTTTAATTTTTTTTCGCTTTCTTGTTTTCTCCTTTTTTGTCTTGTTTAGTTAAAAGAAAAGTGGTAAGTGAGAAGGCCGTGACACCCTTGGAGAAGACATGGAGTTATTGGTGGAGTTGTAATATTTTTGGGACTTATATGCATGAACCGTAGCATTAGAGGACTAATTTTTCAGGTTTAAACAAGTTTTGGATTGATTAAAGATTTAGAATGAGTTAAGGACCTAAATAAAATTAAAATAAGTAGATAATTGTAAGAAAAGAATTTAATTGGATTGGAATTGAAGTTGGGTCGAGAGGCCTAAGAACCGAAAAGAGTATTGGACATTTTATTTGGAACTTGAAGAATTTAATGAAAAACAGAGTATAGGATTAAGTTAGACTGTGACCGAGATACTAGGGTGGTGACTTTGAATTAATTATACTAATAGTGATTTATTTAAGTAAAATAAGAAGAAGTTAAACTAAAGTGGTAATAAATCAAAACTATGGGTTGAGCAATAAAAAGAACAACCTACGACCAATTAGACTAACTAAAAGAACTTTGGACATGTAGCCAATAAAGTAAATTATAAAAATGCATGAAATGGAGGCATAATAAATTCTTACTAAACTAAACTGTGCGAAATAGCGAAGTTAAAGCAAATTAGAAATTTGTTACAAAAATAAATTAATAAATATATAACTACCGCTTGGGATTGAAGTGGAGACAATGAGCCCTTTGTGGAATAAGGGCGAGAGTTAGATTAAATGACCTAAATTAGATACAAAGAAGAGTTGCATGGAGAAATTTAGAATAGACAATTGATTTATTAAGTATATTCCACAACATAGATATTAATCATGAGCTTAAGCCAATGCGTAGAATATTAATTCATAATTAAATGATTTATGTCATGTGAATCAACGCCGTAGAAATCCAAGCAAAACAATCTGATAGATATGAAGAAAAAGTATATTAGTTTTGTGCAAACTAATAGTAAAATACGTGTTTAATTTTATTATTAAATTAAATATATTTTATGTTTTAAAATAAAAATGTGTTATGAAATGATTATTGTAAATTTATTATTTTGTAACAATATTTTTTTTTGAGATTTTATGATTTTAACTCATATATTAGCCTAAACTTAAACTAGGGCTTTGTTGTTATGTCAATATGATGATTATTTTTTAGTCATCTAAAATTATTTTTGGTCATGTGATAGTCTTGATACATATAAAATAGACTTTAGTGACGTGAATGTATTTGATAATGTAATTCATCCTTTTATTATTTGATATCCCCGTGATTTTCTAGGGGCAGATTTATAGTGTCTTAATATATAAGTATGATGAAAGATTTGTTAAGTGAATATATGTGATTTTCTTTGGCAATGCTTTTTAATAATTTGTGATATAATTGATGAAATGATCTTATAAGTATAAATGATTATATGTTATATTTACATGTAAAATGTATTTTTATATTTTTAACGGCAATGTGATGTATCCAATTACAATCAATTAATTATGTATTTTAAAAGTAAATATTTATTTATAATTGTTTATTGCTTTGAAATTTTATTCAAATGAATTATAATTCTTAATTTATATTTTAAATGATTCTTACTATAAGATTTGCACCATTGAAAACTCAATGTGGGAGTTTATTACCTCTCACACATGATTAGAGTCGTCCAGTGAATGCAAAGTATGAATAAGCAAAAATTTACAGTAATAGAAACAGTGATAATTATGTCATACTCATAAAAATATATTTTTATTATATATATTATGTATATTTTAAAATAAATACATATCGATAAATTAAGCATGTAATAATTTTATAGTCTATAAAAATATCATTCATGCATATTTTGTTTCATTTAGAGTAACGAATATATTTATATATATTGTATGTTTCAAGTTCTACGCAAGTAAAGTCGGAGATACTACGTAATAGGATGTTACATATTAAATTGATTATCTTTCTTTTCATAAGATCAGATTGAGTGCTTTCTCCCCTTTTGTTCGAGGGTTGGGTCAATCAAGGCCGGTTGAATAGTGAATCGACCCGATGGATAATCTATCCTATGCTTTTATACTTTTCTAACAAATTTTATTGCGTAATAACTTCACCAAAATAATATTATAATAAGCTTTTGTTTCTCTTACAAAAAACACGTATCTAATTGATGAACTAAATAAAATAATATACCAATCTTAAGTGGTAATTTGTTATTTATTTAAATTTATAAATTTGATATAAACAAGTGCATCAAAAAATAAAGCAGCCGCAACAAGACAGGAAAGTATTTCTGTTGATTTTCGTCGGTTGGTCGCGTCTTGAGTTAATAATTCGTCAGCATCCTATTTAATCATATTGTATAATTATATTATATTTAATTATATTGTGTTATAAAACGTGTTATTATATTTAATTATATTGTGTTATAAAACGTGAATGGCACTATTACATATAATACTTATAACTGTATCAACATAATTTATAACAGTATCAATATAATAAAATATGACAAAATACAATTAATTAAATTAACAAGATACAATTAATTAAAATAATTATATAATTTATATAATCAATTATTTAAAAAAACAACTCGTTTGAACTACTTATTTGTTTTATACACGATTAACCAGTTCGGTTAAAATGTTTCGGCGCTCCGCCCTCACGAATATTGTTCTTTTAGTCTTCATTAGCTTATCAATGTGTTACCTTTAGCGAAGTGGCATTGGCAAAATAAATGAGCCAAGTGACACTGTAAAACAATCAAACCATGTGGAATTGGCAAATCATCATTTTCTCCTTGTCATGTCAACAGTTTACTTTGTTTTTATTTTTTTATATTTTCTCAATATTAATACTCTCAATTTTTTTATTCAGACCATATAAAATATTTTATATTTTCTCAATATTAATACTCCCAATTTTTTTTATTTATTCGGACCATAAAAATAATATATTTAATAACTTGGAACTATTACATTTATGAGCCAATCAATGACATATGTGATATAATATATGACTATGATATAAATAATAAAACAAATAGTATTACTTTTTGAAATGAATTTGGTAAATTTTTAAACGTGTCTAATTTAGATAGGTAAAATTTGTTTATAAAATGGAAAAAACCGTGTTTTAAATATGTTTATATATCCGTTTAACTCAAATCTATATATCTTTAAATTTTTGTCATTTTGTATCATTTAATATTATCGTATTCAAAATTGTCAGTGTTTATCGACTACTTTCAAGTCTAATAAAATATTTAAATCGTTAGAACTTTAATTATTCACTTAATAAAAAATGATTTTATTTTCTAAACTTTCTAATTAATAAGGGTGGGCACAATTATTAATTTGAACAGAAAATTAATTAAACATTGATCTATACTCAAAAGCTGATCATAAATAAATATTCAAGTTTTAACAAGTGAGTCTGTGGTAAGTTCAGCCTTTGGTTTGGTGTTTTAATTTTTTAAATTTAATTTCGAATCTAAAACTTCATTACTTTTTGTGTATATCGTTTTAATGTCTATATTTTAAATTCGTTAACTTAGTGATCTAAGGTTTAATTTGAGATAATGGCATCTTTGAACATGGCAAGTCTTTCCCAATTCAGACTCAAATTCATGAATATGATTTGAGTTGATAATTATTCTTTATTTTATCTAATAATGCTTTTGGGGCTTAAGATTGATTGGGTATTTTTTTCATGGCAGAGTAAGACTATATTCTGCCATGGGACACATTAGTATTGTGTTTTTACGAACATAATGATCCCCAACAACTATTAATATATATTAAAGCAAGACCACTATCTTAGTGGAGGACTTAGACATTGGTCGTTGATAATAACAAGCAAAAAAGTGGGGAATACAATTTAAAAAATAAAAATAAAAAGAAACTGTATGGGAAATTTAAAAAGACCACAGTAATGAGAAAATATAAACTAAGATAGTTTTCTTTTTATGTTCACATGTGCATAAACACTTTATCTAAGAAAAGATATTTAAATAGAATAAACATGTATATGTATATATTACTTTTATTATTAATATCGAATCTTTTCGCAATAGTTTATTTGTTGTCATGAAAAAGTTTGTCACTGTATGAGATTTGTATCAAGTACTTGTCAAATTATAAATATTAATAATTTTATCTATATTATATCTATGAATAAATTCACAGTTCAATTTAATCACAGTATAACATGTTTTTAGATTGGTTTATGAATTTATCACTAGCAGGTTCTAACCAAGAAAAATCCTTCCATAATCGATTAAGAGCCAGGCTGAACAATTTGGGAACTTCAACATAAAATTAACAGAAAAAACTGCAGATTCCTTGATTACAATTTCATGTCTCAAGATGTTGAAACTCTTTGTATTTCTTTCTATGCTTAGCTTGCTCAACCATATAACCAAGGCTACCAAAAATCCAGTTAACATCAACTGCCAAGGAACCACAACTTTCACCCAAAACAGCCCCTACCAAGCCAATCTTGATCTCGTCCTTTCATCTCTACTTTCTAATGCTACAATAAAAAATGGATTCTACAACTCCAGTGCTGGATTACACAGTCGGTCAGACGTGGCCTACGGCAGCTTTTTCTGCAGAGGAGATCTCACACCCCTAGATTGTCAGAATTGTTTGGCTAATGCTACAAAAGAAATCATCCAAAAGTGCTCCAACCACAAACAATCCATCATTTGGTATGATCAGTGTATGGTGCGATATTCTGACAACGATTTCTTCTCAGTAATGGAGGAGGAGCCTCATTTTATAGCCACGAATGTGGAGACCTTAGCCCACGCAGATAATCTGATGGATAAACTGCTGGGTATAATGGATCAGCTGGTGTCCAAAGTGGCCAGGCACTATGCGTCGTCTCCTAAGAAGTTTGCGACTAAGAAGGCTAAGTTTACAATGTTTCCAGTGTATAGTTATGCGGAGTGCACACCTGATATTACTCAAGTTGATTGTTCGAAGTGTTTGAGAAAAGCAATTTCATATCTTCCAGGTTGCTGCAGTAGCAAAATTGGGGCCAGAGTGTTGCTTCCTAGTTGTTCTATTAGGTATGAGACATACCCTTTCTACGACAGCCCTCAAGGTAATTTGTTTTTTTTTCTTTTCCTTTCAATAGCAAGGAATATGGAGAATAAATTCGGCAACAGTGTTAAAGTTCTTGTAAATAATTCTCATTTAGCACAAAATAGAAAAAGTTAATTTCCTTGCTTCAGGGACAACAACAAAGAAATTAGCCTTAACAATAATATCAATTTCTAAATCAAGCAATTTGATATTCTTTTGAAATTAAAAATCATTTTGATTCTGGTTTTGCCTTTATTCTGATGGAAGCAGAAGCTCCTGGACATGTACGTTTGTTGCGAATAATTGCGGCCATCGTTTCTTCAGGAGTTTTCACTGTGGCGATTTACGCACTAATCTACTGGTTCTTAAGAAGGAAAAGGTTGAAGAAGTGCAGCAGTAAATTAGATGAAATAATTGGTATTTAATTAATTATCAGCTGAATAGTTAATGTGTTAATTTTAAAATATGAAAATAGTATTAACTAAATTACATTTTGGTTGTGCAGATAGGAGTGAATATGCAAATATAGATTCCATGGTTTTTAGTTTGAGCCTAATTAAAGCTGCAACAAGTAACTTCTGTGATGGAAACAAGCTAGGTGAGGGAGGATTTGGCGCAGTTTACAAGGTAAATAAACCAAGTTAAATGAGTCCTATGTGATTTACTCATGAAAGATTTCTGAAAGTACAAGGAAATATCAAATATGTTTTCAGGGTACACTTCCTGATGGGCAGGAAATTGCTGCAAAGAGGCTGTCTAAATGCTCTGGTCAAGGTGCTGAAGAATTTAAAAATGAAATCGAATCCGTGACCAAGCTTCAACATCGAAATCTAGTCAGACTGTTAGGACTCTGCTTTGAAGGAGAAGAGAAGATACTAGTCTACGAGTTTGTGCCCAATAGAAGCCTGGACAGCATTTTATTTGGTCAGATCCTTCATCACCTTCGCCTTCTGTTAAGTTAATTTTGGAGTAAATTGATCATAGCAAGAAAAATTTGGGAGGCAAATAGATATTTCGTCATATTTTAGATTCTAACATGAAATTTATTTCTAAACTGTGTAGATAGCGGTAAGAAAGATCAGTTGGATTGGCCAAAGAGATACAAGATTATCGTAGGAATCGCCAGAGGCCTTCTTTATCTGCATGAAGATTCTCGCCTTAGAATTATACATCGTGATCTCAAGGCTAGTAATGTGTTGTTGGATAGTGAAATGAACCCAAGAATTTCAGATTTTGGGACAGCAAGAATATTTGGTGTAGATCAAATTGAAGGAAGCACTAATAGAATTGTGGGAACATAGTAAGTTTTACATTTCTTTGTTAGATTACTTATTCTCAATCGCTCTCGCAGCTGTAGGTTATTATAATGTTTGAACTTAATGTTGCAATCGGTAGAATTTGAAAATGTTGCCAACTTGTTGCTATAATATAGTTCATATGACAACAATTTCAAGTTTGTTGCTAACAATCTATTGTATAAATCCTATTTATATAGCAGTGGAAGCTTACTTCCACTCAATATATTATAAAGTTGTTTAAAGATTGAATTTTGCAGTGGCTACATGTCTCCGGAGTATGTAACATTCGGAAACTTCTCTGTGAAATCCGATGTTTTCAGCTTCGGTGTCGTGGTTTTGGAGGTCATAAGTAGCAAGAGAAACAGCAGGTCTAAATCAGAACTTGGCGAAGGCCTTCTAAACATTGTGAGTATTACAGACAAAATCGGCAACTTAAGTTTGTAGTACATTTTCTGAACTTAAAATATGTGAGCATGGTGACTTGCTGATGAACTTAATTATTACATAGGCTTGGAAACACTGGAGAAAAGGAACAACTATGGAATTCATGGATCCAGCTTTAACAGAATCATATTCCATGAATGACGTGATGAAATGTGTCCACATCGGTTTACTATGTGTTCAAGAAGATATGGAAGATCGACCCAGCATGGCAACGGTGGTTGCTATGCTTAGCAGTGATACTACTAGTCTACCACTGCCTCGGCAACCTGCATTTACCAATTCTAGCGGGACGCAGTCACATGTTTCAAGTTCTCCTAGCTCAAATCAACTTACAGCTAGGAGTTCATAGATGAAACATGGTGTATTTTATTTAGCGGAATTAACTGTATAGATACTGCAACATGATACGCTAGCACAAAAATGATGTATGACAATCAGACCCCTAAAGTTCAATTCAAGTACATATTAAGCCCTTGAAAACCATCTGCAGTTTGTCCCACGAACAGAGTTGTTTAGCTCAACTCAGTTGCCAATGGGAGATCCACACCTGACAATTTTTATCTCAACTGGAACAGAAATATTATTTGAGATCTAAAAGTTCAAATTTTAAACAAAATTAGAGTTGAGCTTAAACAATTTCATCTCCATAAAAATGTAATTTTAAGTAAAAGAAAAAAAAAACAAAAATTAAGCCATAAAAAATAAAAAGCCAAAAGAGGAGCCTGCCAAAACCCCCAATGTTCAATTCCAAAATCAAAATCAGAAGTGTAATTTACATAAAAGGAAAAAAAAAATAAGCCAAAAGATGTCTAAAATCAAGATTTTCAGCATCAGTTTCATCACCATACTGGTACATAAAGCTACAAGTCTCAACTGATCTTCTAAATACCTTTGCAAAAGCCCGACTTCCTCGGTGGCTAGCATGATCGGCGAAGCTGAGAGAACACAGAGGAAGGAGGTCTCGTGGAAATGGGGATGCGGTGGATTCATGGCCGGTTAATCGAGGGTTTGGGGGGAAGTAGATTTGGCGGTGGTGGTGGAGATGGGAGTGGAGTGGTTTTTATGTGGGGTCTCTGGTATTCATTTTAAGGTTCCGATGTTGATTTTGTTTTGATTTTGAGGTCTAAAAACTATATTTTTTTTTATTGTGAGAAAACTAATTTTATTATTATGAAAAATTAATTGGTCCTTTTTATTATTATGAAAAAAATTAGTTTTTAATATAAATTTATTTCTATTATTATAAAAAAATTAAAATTTCAGATGATCTAAAAGATGTCACGAGTAGCTGAGTTGTGCTAAACGATAATGGTACAAATGACAAAGGGTATTCATAAGGTTATATGACTTAATTTAAACTTTATACTTCGTAGAGCATACTTCAAAAACTAATTTACGGCTTTAAGCTACTTAATGCTTCAAAGACTAATTTACTGCTTTACCCTACTTAATATGACAATAGTTTTACCCAACTGTTAGTACAATAAATTAAGGGATTTAAAATTCAGCCGAAATTAAACCGATCAAAAGTAAAACTTTCTAAAAATATAACTTTTAATATTTTTATATGTACTAAAATATAAAAAAATGTACATACTAAATGTATTTCATGTAAAATAATATGTTCAAAATATTAATATTTATTATTCAAATTAATACATAATAACTATGTTTTAAAATATTTTCAAATATAATGGCATATCTATTTTATTTTTTATTTTCATTATAACAAAATTAATTAAATTATATACTTTTTATTTTTAAAAATTAAAATGAATTTTTAAATATTACAATATTCATTTCTCAACTAAAATAATATTTTTTTAATATATATCAAAATAATTTATATAAAAATTTTATGCAAAAACAACTAAATTTAATTTTATCAAACTTTCCTCTCTCCGTTTCTTTCCAATTTCCATCACTGCTGTTCAGAGAATGTAAGTATCCAACAAAATCATTTGGCCCAATTTAATTCAATCCAATAATTTGATTTAAAGTGGTTTTTTTTATTGGTTTGTATAAAATTTATCAATTCAATTTGTTGTCAGATATTATAGTGTAATTTGATTTAGTAAGAATAAAAAAGGAAAAAAAATACACTATTATTTCATTTATTTTGCTGTTTATTTATTTAAAAAATGGATTGAATGAAAAAAGAGTTTGCTAAATTATAGTATTGTGTAAAAAAAATGACAAACTAATAAGTTGAAAATTGGTATAAAAATAAAGGTGAAAATTGGTATTGGGATGCAATTATAAAGAAAAAGACTTAAAATTAAATTGTTGAATAAATAAATGCAAACCAATCAAATTTAAATTTTGATCCAATCCAGTTATATAGTCATTTTGTTTCTAAGTCCAATTTTTTTCTAAGTTCATTTTTTAGTCTAGGTTTTATAATTTTTTTTTATCATTGTATCTGAGTTAAACTAATTTTTGGATGAAAAATTATTGAATATTTTAATGAATATTCAAAAGGCTTAATATTAATGTATGGATCCAATCACAAGTGTCAAAATAATAGTACAATTTATTTGTTAATATTATACAATCCAATTTAATATTCAATCAATCTATCTAATATAAATCTATTGGATCGGATCGGATCGGACTCGAGTGAAATAAACTATCTAGATATTAAAATGGTGAATCGGGTTGGATCCATATTAATTTTAACCAAATTGGAACAGGCCTTGCCTGGCCAACAAATTAAGTCATTAATTGTTTTTTTTGAAAGTCATCGAGGTCCAAATTTGTCGGTTAGGAACTTCGGAATTTCTTTGTTTCTTTATTTCTTTTATATACATACATATATATATATATATATATATATATATATATATATATATATATATATATATATGTTAAACATACAATATTCTATAATTAAGAAATTACAGATTAATTTTAAATTATTTCTAGCAAACCCATCAAAAGCATAAAATATTCCGTTTTAAAATGTGTTCCATATCAAAATTTTAAACTCTAAGACATTTGATTAGAGGAGAATTAATCATACCATCTCATTTTGAAAAATTTTCTTATATTTTTTGTTAAACTTTTTGGTGCATCACGTTTCTTTATTTTTTTGTTAAACTTTTTTGGTGCATCACGTGCTAGTAAATATTTTAAACACGACAAAATAAAAAGAAAAAAAAAATTATGCTTTCATGGAATTTTGGACGACATTGTGGATACTTGGGCCGTGTTGTTGTCTTTGGGACAATATTTGTTGACTTTTGTCCTACGGAATATCCCCGGGTAGCATGTGTCACGTGGAATCCCATGTGAATTTATAAGCGTCAACGGACCCAAAAATGCAATCCCGTTTCTGACCCTATTCAATTCCATTCCCAACAGAAATTTTTTTTTTGGTCCCCGTATCCCCAAACCCGACTTGATTTCAAATTCTAATTAATTTTTTTAAAATTTAATATTATTTTTTTATTTTAGTTAATGATTAATTATATATTTTTTAAATAAATATTATATTTTATTATAGTATATTTTTAGATATTAATTATGTTATATATATATTTTGCATCTATCACAAAATATCTTGGATTCAGTACGAAATAAAAAATTATAAAAAACTGCTTCATTTAGAGCAGATTTGAATCGAGACTCCACGAGTTTGGTTCCATTATCATTCCTAATGTGAATCAATAAACAGCACCTTATAAGACTTAAATACTGATATTATTTTATTTTTTTTCCTTTTTTATCCAGAAAGTCATATTATAATACAAATTACCCCGATTATTATTGAAATTAACAAATTAATATATCTACTTATGACATTCATATTAATTCGTTTCGCAAATAGATATATTAACTCAGTCTAAAAAAATTAATTTCTCTCTGTACTTAAAAATCAAATGGCACCGTCAATAAATCATTAAAGTCATCTTAGTTCTTAGCTAATTATTTCCTTTAATTAAAGTCAGTTCGTTATCGGTCCAAGTCTTCTGATGCATGAATCCTGCTCTTGATTAACCATGGATGGCTCTTACTCTTTTTTTTTTTTTTTAAATTTCTTTAAGAAAAAACAAGTTGAGAGTGATCCCAATTAAAGTTTTAGTTAGTGTTTTGTCTTTATTATTATTGTTTACACCTTTGAAGAATTCTGTCAATATCCTGACTTACTTTTTAATTGGAAACTTCCTAGATATAGAAACATTTCCCCTCCACTTATTACATTCATCCCCCTGGAATTAGATAAATTTTCATTGAATACAATTGAAATAATTTTAGTATAACAACTCAGATTCTAGTCAATCCGCCGCCTATTGAGCTAAAAAGGAAGAAAAAAATTTCAAACTTTTCATACTATGGTCATCTTTAACAAAATGAAATGTTATACTCAATTCAGTCAAAAAAAAAAACTTATAACAAAAATATATCTGAATATTTAACACAAAAATTATTTCTGATCAATTTTAAATACTCTTGTACAATCAATAATAATATCATTAATTATCAACTATCAACTATTAGCAATGGTTATAAGTTATGAGCAATGACTAATTGAACTAAACAAACTCTAGCTAGACACTAACTAAAATAATTTTTGAATTAATAACTTTTTGACTAGTTATATTAAGAGAGTTGAACTAAAAGTTAATTACCTAATTTTATCATAAAAGAACTAAACACGTTGTAAATGGGGTAAATAATCAATTTGCAACTTGCATAGACGCAGAATCATTAATATTAGCTTCACCGGTAGACAATACTCTGAACAATAACAGCAACTGCAGCAATCGATCATAAACCACAATGTGGAGAATTTGTTTATTTCTTTGTATGGTTTGCCTTAAAGTTGAAGCTGTCATTAATCGAAGTGAATACAAATGCTCAAATACTACTTTCTCCCCAAATAGTACCTACAATGCTAACCTTCAACTCGTTCTTTCTTCCCTTGGCTTAAAAACTAAAAATGGGTTTTATAGTTCTTCTGCAGGCCAAAGCTCGGCAGATAGAGTTTTTGCCAGTTTTATCTGCAGAGGAGATGTCAATGGCCAAGGTTGTGAAGAATGCGTGGCAGATGCCATCAAGAATAGCAACCAGATTTGCCCGAACCAAAAAGAAGCCATCATTTGGTACGACGACTGTATGTTACGTTACTCAAACAAATCTTTCTTCTCCATTATGCAAGTGGAGCCTAATCTTAACGAGAGAAATGGCGAGAATGCTGAAGAATCTGGTCTCTTCATGAATATACTGAATCAGACAGTGAACTATTTAGCGTTTAAGGTAGTAAAAGAATATAATAAGCCTAAAATGTCATCTGCAGCTGCCAAGTATTATGCAACTAAAGAGGCTAAAGCCCCAGCAGGAAAACGGATCTACACCTTTGCTCAATGCACACCTGATATCTCTGCAGATAATTGTTCCATTTGTCTTCAGAAAGCGATTTCACATCTTAGTCAGTGCTGCTCGGGAAAAATTGGCAGTAAAATTCTGCAGCCCAGTTGCTTCCTTCGCTATGAAATATACCCTTTCTATCATAGCAGCCGAAAAGGTAGGTACATGTTCTAATCATTCAATTCTATCGCAACCTAAATATATATCACTCAATTTCGATAACATATATGAATAATTAATCTAAAACATATTCAGTTTCAGGTTCAAGGCACAAAATTGTTGCAATTGCTGCTTCCACCAGTACTGTGACTGTCTTGCTAATTTGCGCACTATTCTACTGGGTCTTTACAGTGAAAATGGTGAAAAAGGATTTTAATGCTATGAATGAAGCAATTGGTAAATATGACAATTTTATATTTCGCTCTTTCTTGAAAGCTTTGGCCATTATTTTTCCAACTGAAAGTCAAGTATTAGGTTGCGCAGTTTTCAGTGAACTTTCATCTGCGGATTCCTTGAAGTTCGGTTTGAGTACAATTCAGGCCGCGACAAACAACTTCTCTGACAATAACAAGCTAGGAGAAGGGGGATTCGGCGCAGTTTACAGGGTGAGTTGTTTCACATTGAAAAGAAAAAAAAAACATTTATTAATTTTAGCAGCCGGTCCAGGCAAATGTTTCCCTAAAATTTTCTTATCTGCATATGAACTCATAATTTCTCATTTTCACGTTACTAGCACTTGATATATATATATATATATATATATATATATATATATATATATATATATATATATATATCTTAGCTAATATTGACGTCATGATTCTATTTTTTAATTAATTTATTAAATACTTATAATAATATTGTATATTTAGAATTTTCAATATAATTTTTATTTATTGAAAACATCAATTTTAATAATACATTTTTTTATTTCTTTATTCGTAAAAAATTAGGGTATGCTCTCAAATGGACAAGAAATAGCTGCGAAAAGACTCTCTAAAAATTCTGTACAAGGCTCAGAAGAATTTATGAATGAGGTAGAATCTGTAACCAAGCTTCAACACAGAAATCTGGTGAGGTTACTAGGAATTTGCTTTGAAGGAGAAGAGAAGATACTGGTTTACGAGTTCGTGCCAAACAGAAGCCTTGATTACTTCCTATTTGGTTTGCTCCTAAAGCTAAAGTCCTCTGTTTATAAAATTAGTTTTGATTGAATTTGAATGGGGTGTTCACAGCATTAACCATACTACTTTTACACATTACAGATGCGGGAAAGAAAGAACAATTGGATTGGCCAACAAGATACAAAATTATTGTAGGAATTGTCAGGGGTCTTCTTTATCTACATGAAGATTCTATCGTGATCTCAAGGCTAGCAATGTGTTACTGGATGCTCATATGAATCCCAAAATTTCTGATTTTGGAACCGCAAGGATTTTTGGTGTAGACCAAATTCAAGGAAGTACGAAGCGAATTGTTGGAACATAGTAAGCTTTAATCTATATCCTATTTTTATTCACGGTATATGTTTTTTCTTCTGAAAAATTCTCATTTACTCACACCGATTTATATCTTCATTCATAAATTGATACAATTATTAGTTGCCATAAAAAAAAAAGATTTTTACAACCAATTTCACATTTATAACATAATAATTGATTTCTTTACATGATAATGTATTATTGGTTTGGTGTAAAAATAAATATATTAATATAATCTAGGCAAGAAATTTTCTGTTTGTTAAATAATCCATCTAAGACACCAACATATGGTTCATTTATTATTACGTTTGGAAAAAATGTTTTTATAGAAATTTTTTTATTATTTTTAAAATTTCGAAAAATACTTTTAAACTTAAACAGTTAAATAAATACCTTTTTCAGAAGCAAATTTGAAAAAAAAATTAAAAAAATTCAATTAATTAAATCAAAAAAATTTTAAATCTGTTTATTGTATATCTAATAACAATCCCAAGTACTAGACTCTAATTATTAGCTATGTTCTTACTACAAGTGACTTTGATGGTACTTGCAGTGGCTACATGTCTCCAGAATACGTAACATACGGAAATTTTTCTGTAAAATCGGATGTTTTCAGCTTCGGTGTCCTAATTTTAGAGATTGTAAGTGGCAACAGAAACAGTTCTTCTAAATCAGAATATGGTGAAGGCCTTCTAAGCATTGTGAGTATATATATGGACTTACAGATATTGTAATTCGAAATATTAATTAACAATAGTTTAAACGGGGGATGTACTAATTTGTAGGCTTGGAAATATTGGAGAGAAGGAATACCATTGAAATTAATGGATCCAAAGATCAAAGAATCATGTTCCACAGAGGAAGTGATGAGATGCATTCATATAGGGTTATTGTGCGTTCAAGAAGACATGGAAGATCGACCGACTATGGCATCAGTGGTTGCCATGCTTACAAGTGATACCATTAGTTTGCCATTGCCTCGTCAACTTGCATTCACTATTAGTTGTCTGCCATTGCCTCGGAAACCTGCATTCACCCATTCTAGTGGGAAAGAGTTTGATACGGCATATTCTCCAATCTCTTATCATAATACATGTTAATATATGTACTGTCTAATTTGATAAGCGTTTTATGAGCACCATCAGTAATAGCATTCTTGTTCTTGTCAAAGTCCTATAACAGATCCCGCAAGAGAACTACGATATATTATGATACAATAATATGCTTCATAAAAGCTGAGCCTTAGACAGGTTTTTGACACTCATCTGCCTACGTTTTGAGCCTTGAAACTGGAAAGTTGGACAATTTAGTTAAGAGTAAAATGACCAATTACAAGAGTCTCCAATAATTCTATGGAATAGACTTCTTTGATATCCGGCAATAGTCTTCGCCATTCATGAATTGAAACCTGCCAAATAACACGATAACACAAGACTCACAAATAAATTGATGTGTGCTTGACTAAGAATGTGTATGAGAAATATGGCTGACACACTCCTTTTGTTCTTTCAGCATCGAACAATTACAATCACAAGAAGAAAGAACATAATAATTAGAGAATCTTACAGCAGGAAAGCCACCATAATCTCCAGGCTCTCTTATATCCCTGGTTACACAGCTATTAGCAGCCAGCCGCACCTGAAGTTTACTAAATCAAATAACCAATGACATATAATACAGCACTTATGCTAACTCAGGGAGGGCCTACAACCAAATAGTCACTGTTATTGGAGTTTCTATAGGAAAGAGTCAAAACAATTTCCTTAGTTGGAAGCACCTCAATTGAAAAAAAATTCATAATCAATCAATAAAAATCAATAGACTGATTGTTGTTTGTTTGCAATCAAATACCTTTGATGCGATAGAGACATGATCACGAACTGCTACCCTTCCCCCGAAAGTAACGTAGTCTCCTACCCTACATAAGAGAAAAATATGTAAATTTGCATTACTTGTCCAAATGCTACAAAATGAAATTGAAAACAGATATATAGTAAATCAAGAGGTCTCCAAAAGGAATAAAATGACAGAAATATGACTTAGAAACAACATACGTTACAGAACCTGCAATCCCACCTTGTCCACAAAGCATGCAACTTTTACCAATAACTACATTATGACCAATCTGCAAAGCCAGGCAGAATGGCTGTTATATATCACAGAATAACTTTACAATCAAAACATTGCAAAGGAACAAACACACACTTGGACTAAATTGTCTATCTTTGAATGATCATCAATAACTGGGTCTCACCAACTGCATTAACAGATAAGTAGCATTTTTACTGCTCCACATAGGAATTTCTCCAAGCACAAGCTAGTTTACTGTCTGGCATACATATACGATCGATAACTTAAAGATATTTAAACATAGACACACCTTACCTGCCTCTGTCAATACATGTATTTGCTCCAATCTTTACATGGTTCCCTATCCTAGCATTGAGTAGCTGCATAAATGACATAGTAAGATATATCAGCCAAGATACAGTATCAAATTAGATATCCAAGATACTGATTAGCATCTGTAATTGGGACAAGGAAAAGGAAAGAGAATGATATTTTTTTCAGAAATTTTAACCAAAAGGAACTCATGAAACAAAAATTAAATAAATGAGGCAGTAAAGAAGAATTTGATTGAGTTTTAACGGGGCCATTTCTTACAGCCTGTACACCCTAAACTTAAGTGTATGACAAAGTATGCGAACCCTTTGCTCAGAAAGAGGATGCATAAAATTAATTGAATGTACCTTGAAAACTGAAAATATCACTCACTTGAGGCTTCTTAATGATGCTTCCCTGCTCGTTCACATAAAACCCAAATCCTGCAGTGGAAAGCACACCAGCCATGTTTGGGATATCCAACAAATTTAGTAGAATGGAGATCGAAAATGATAAGAAATAAGCAGATATGCTAATAACGAAATTATATTTCACAAATAAAAAGGGGGAAAAAGCTTATTTCAGGAGTTTCTTTGATAGCAATGGCAGTAAAAGTTGACAAACAAATAGCATCAAACAGTTACCAGCAAAGAATGTCAACATTTTCAAAACGGGTGCTTATCTTTCTGTTAGTTGACCGCCAATACAAGAAAAGACAAAGTTCTAAATAATTTAGCCTTTCCATCTTGACCAATGCAAACTCCATTATGGACTGCACATGAATCACCTATAGTGCAATTGCTAAGCGAGACATTATACCTGCATAAAATTCAGAATTTATTTTTAATTGTAAAATAAATATTTCTTGGATAGCATCAACATGAAGATGATAATATACCCTATCCTTGTAGAATGTCCTAAAGTAACATCAGGTCCTATTACAGTTCCTGATCCAACATGAACATTCGCACCCAAGACAGCTTTAGGATGAATTATGGCACCGATTTCGATCAGTGCAGTTGGGTCGATGCGGGCCGTTTCGTGTATAGTTCCACCCCCATTGCGCCATTTAAAGAATCCCTGATGATTAGTTCCAGTACCATCCACTAGTCTTCAAATCACGCACAGCAAACGCTGGCGAATATCTAAGAGTCTCAGACGTATTTTAACAAACATGTTTTCTACATGAGAATAGCTAACTTGAGAACACGATTAGCACATGCATGCATTCATTTATAATACAAGTACAAACTTACCAATTTGACCAATCGACATGGAGTGACGTTGACGTATAGGGCCAGACTGTGCATATGAAGCGAGAACAAATTCGATCAATGGCTGCACTGGACGAAGATGGAAGATTCGATTAGAGGAGGAAATTGCCATTCTCAAAGTGATTAGCAGAAGCCAAAATGGGCTGTTCCCCCTTTGCTCCAATATTTTCAGCCTAGGGCTATACAGGTTCATTGAGCTTTGATGATCATGGGCTTAAGCACAAAATAGTTTATCTATGTTTATGTTTTATTAAGAAAAGTCAATAGGAAAATTCAGCTTATTATTTAAGTCTAGAAATAACTAAAAAAAACATTACAATTCAGGATATTTTGTTTTTATATTTTAATGGAATTATTTCAAATATTTTTATTAATTTAATTAGTCAATTAAAATGTGATTTGATCGGTATTTTCACTTGTAAGTGAGAATTGTGAGATGTTTCGAGTTTGAACCATTTACTAATATTAGTAAGAATTTAATACTTTTATGAAAAATACTAAGAGATGATTACCTCTGTTATATAGATCATGGTTCGCTGAGTCTCCTAATCACCCAAAAATGTATTTATTTAACTTTAAACATTTGAAGGCCAACTATAGCTATCGATTTTGATGGATGTTTCAATTAGAAGCTAGTCGAAATGACAATTATGGGATTTGGCTTGCTAGAGCCGCTCGTTCTAACGCTAGCCCTCGAGTCTGGGACTTCCCTCCTAAATTTATTGTATATCTCATTGCTGCTGATTTGGTTTAATATATTTGCATCTTGCTTTCATTAAATAAAATAAAAAAAAATTATTGGACTTCGAAAATATTATAGCATTGTGGAAAAATTCTATGTGGATTTTCTTGTCGTGTAAAATAGTTACTTGATTAAATTTATTATGAACAATCTAATTCGTTTAATAAACACTCTGTCCACTGTTAAACTCTCATAATTGTCAACCACCACGTTCTTAAAATTCAATTCATATCAAAATATATGAATCAATTTAATCATAAACTAATATATATAAAAAAATAATAATGCTTTTGAAGTATTATGTACAAATCAACTCTAAAACCGTAAGTTTCAACAAATTGGACTTCACATTCTTATATGATATTCTTTTATTGGCGTAAAAATAGATAAAAATTTGCTCATGTTAATAAATATAATAGATTATGTTAAGATAATATTGGACATTTATTTATAAATGAATGATTAATATTAAATTTAATTAAACAACTCATTTTTAATTTTTTTTATAAAATTTAATCCTAAACATAAGCATTCATTTGTAAATAAAGGTTTAACCCTAATTTATCATGTTTGTCCAAAACAATTCAATAAAAGAAACAATGGACTTTTCCTCATTATAGAATGCTACTATATTTATATTTCCTCACTTTTGTCTCATTCTTAATATAAGAATGATTAAAAAGAATTTCACAAACAAAATTTAAGGGATAAAAGAAGAGATTATAATTGTAATGCAATTAATTTCAGATTAATTGACTTAAAAGTGTGTATAATTATAGTACAATTAATGTCAAATTAATTTAAATCATTTTAAAGCAATAATGAGTTCATAATTATCAAGTCCAGCTATCTAGGCCATCTAATTTTAATATGATGTC
Organism: Triadica sebifera; assembly: GCA_023653625.1. Taxonomy (NCBI): domain Eukaryota; kingdom Viridiplantae; phylum Streptophyta; class Magnoliopsida; order Malpighiales; family Euphorbiaceae; genus Triadica; species Triadica sebifera. The sequence goes on from CM042904.1 coordinate 23,522,334, forward strand.
AAGTCTATGAGATAATTAACTATTGCATAATTATAGTTTATAGTACAACTAATTTTTAATTGACTTAAAAAGTGTTTATAATTGTAGTACAATGGACCTTTCCTCATTATAGAGTGTTACTATATTTATATTTCTCCACTTTTGTTTTGTTCTTAATATCAGAATGGTTTAAGAGAATCTCACATAGAAAATTTAAGAAATAAAAGAAGAAATTATAATTGTCGTGCAATTAATTTAAGTTTAATTGACTTAAAAAATATTTATAATTGTAATACAATTAATTTCAAATTGATTTAAATCAAATAATACATCCATAATTATTAAGCCAAACTATCTAGGCTCATTTAGTTTTAATATAGTATCAAGTCCGTGAGATGATTAACAATCACATTATTGTAGTTTATAATTATAGTACAATTAATTTTTGATTGATTTAAGTAATTTTGAAATAATAATAAAGTAAATATAATAGATTGTGTTAAGATAATAATCAGCTGATTAAAATTAAATTTAATTAAACAACTCATATTTTTTAAATTTTTTATAAAATTTAATCTTAAACATAATCATTCATTTGTAAATAAATGTTTAACCCTAATGTATCATGTTTGTCCAAAACAATTGAATAAAAGAAATAATGGATTTTTCCTCATTATAGAGTGCTACTATATTTATGTTTATAATTTTAATACGGTTTCAGAAATGAATAACTACCGCATAACTATAGTTGACTTAAATAATTTTGAAGTAATGATAAATTTATAATTATTAAATTAAATTATAGTATTATCCATTCTAATAAGAACATCTCCTATTTTTTTATTTCTAGGAATCTACGCTGTGATCAAATGCTGTATTTAATTTTAATTTTCATCTTAAACCTTAACCAAGTAAACAAAAACGGTTGTGCTCTAAACTAATTATATTGCTGTTAAAGGTCATGATTTGTGGTCATAATATTTGAATTTGCTTTGCAAATTTAGGTGGTCACAATCTTTGAATTTATTTTTCAAATTTAGGTAGCCACAGTTTTTGAATTTGCTTTGCAAATTTAGGTAGCCACAATTTTTGAAATTAAGTTGTGTTTTCTTGACTTTTAAGCACATGTATTTGCCTATAAAAGGCACACAATATTCTTCATATCTACATAGCAAAAATTGAGAAACAATTGAGAGTTCTCAAATTTGTGAGAGAAAGGAAAAATAGAGAGATAAAAAAATAGTTGTTATTTTTGTTGTTATCCTAATTTTTAAGAGAGAGTTTATTTGTTCTCTCCTTAATTATTAGAAAGACGTTATAATTTCCTATTTTCTTTTATAGTGAATTTTTCTATTCTTGTCCGTAGTTTTTACCCTGATTTGTTTGGGGGTTTTGCACGTAAAATCTTTGTGTTCATTTTGTTTTTAATTTTCTCAAATTATTAGCTGTAATCCTACTATATTCGGTCCTAATTTTCTCAACAATTGCTATTTATATTGTTTAAATTATTTTTAAAGACAAAAAAAAAGGAAAAAGAAGAAATCTTGGGAATGTTGAGGCAAGATTGGTCTATATCCAACATTTTCAGCTGCTCTGCAAATCACATTTTCTTAAGGCAAGACATTTTAGTGCGAATCCCAATTCAAGATGGAAAAGAATTGTTTCGTTTCCACAAATCCAAGTGCTTTTCATATTCAAAAGTCATCCGTCTAGATATAATCGACGGGAAAAGTAACAATAACTTTCTTTTTTTCCATATATATATATATATATATATATATATATATATATATATATATAAGAAGTGTCCTAGTACATTTCTTTGCGGTCAAAGAGAGAATTCTATCAAAAAATAGAATAAATATAGTTAAGGATATTTCTGGGTAGAAGCTGGAGATAAAATTCAAGGATTGGAGTTGATTGACTGACTTGCGGAGTCAATGGTAAGACGGCTGATGAACATAAAAAATGATTTTCATGAAAATTTCAATTTTAATGGAAACTAATTACAGATAAAACTATTGAATTTCATAACTAGTACTCTCATGGAAACATTAATAGGCAGCAAGTCAAAATATATGGGGCAGGTATTTTATTGTATCTAGTCTTTTTTGACAAATTGGAATTGTATTGATATTGTTGGCACAAATTATATCATGAATTTGTGTTCACCGTGCATCGTGATCTCAATTTTAAAACGATATTGTACTATTTTTTGAGTTAAATGATTCACACGTATTTACTGTGTATCGTGGATAGAAACAATTATTGTATTATTGTTTTTTTCCGTCGTCGTCATTATCATCATCTTCTTCTTCAAAGAGATAAAAGAGAAAAAGAAAAGAAAATTATTGCTCTATTGCAGAATTATTTTAGAGAGAGAAAACTTTTTAATTTGTATTTTATTTTTAGAATTTTAGAATGTTTTAGTTATTGTTTTGTAATGAAAAATATTAGTTTTGATATATTTGTGGAATAAAATAGTTGAAAATAAAGATACAAACTGTAAATAATAAATCTATAAATTTTAAATGATAAACCTGTAATTTTTATACGATAAATTTATAAATTCAAAATAATGAATATGTAAGTTTTAAACGATAAACGTATAATTTCAAAATGATAAACTTGCAAGTTCAAAATGATTAAATATGTAAATGATGAAGTAACAAGTTGTAATAATAAATCTATAACTTTAAAACGATAAACATAAAGCTTCTAAACGATAAAGTTGTAAGTTTAAAATGATGAATATTCCAATTGTAAACGATGAACCTGTAGTTTATAAGCAGTAAATTTGTAAATTCTAAATAATGAATTTTTAAGTTCAAAATGATGAACCTATAAATTATAACTGATGAATTTATAAATTTAAAAATGATGAACTTGTAAGTAATTATAACTAATAAACATATTTTATACTAATTAGTTTATCAAAATTCAATTATAGAAAAACACACTTTTTTTATTTCATACATGTAAAGAAAGGAGATTCATAATATAATATAGACTTGAATTCATGATATAACAACCCTATTGTTGGACTATGGGTCTGACTAATTTTTTATTAGGTTTTGTCAAAGGCTTGATCAATTAGAAATAAAAAAATAAAAACAAAAATTTTCTAAAAGAACAATTAGTCTAATCCTCAAAATTTTGTTTTAATTAAGATTAAAAATACAGCACGAAAATAGTAAAATACCATAAAGCAACAAAATATAAATTAATAAAGAAATACAACAACCTAAACAAATTAATAATAAGGAACGGGCTTGCAATATACCACTAATAAACATATAAACTGTTTTTTTAATTGGTGGATGTGAGGTTTCCTCAAGGACAATAATATACCACTAATTTGTAGTAAAATTTGAAAATCTGTATCTCTAACAATTCAATAATTCCTAATTAAAAGCAATTTTTTTTATCAACAAAATTAATAATATTATTTTCTTAGATATATTATAACAGAAGTCCATTCCATTGTAATTGGTCTTGAGGAAGCAGGCGTACTAAGTGGTCTTGATAATTCCATAATGGAAATTTTGTTTTTTGATGGAGCGTGTTAGTCTAGGGGTGTGCAAAACAACCGAATCCAAATAAATTCAGTTTATTTCGTTTTCGATTCAATTGGTTTAATTCGATTGATAATATTAAAAATCGTTTAAACTGAACTAACAAAAAAATTTATATGTTACTTATTTTTTTTAATATATATTATCAATATTTTGACTCTTCTACTTTTATTCATTAAATAATTAATATATTTAACAATTATTAATTTTGAGTGTTAATGAAGACAATTTAGATATCATGCAAATTAGACACTAGTATTAAAGATTATTGCCATTTTCCCTTTAAGATATAATGTAATTAACTCAATATAATTAACCATTGCAAATTTTCTTTTATATAGAACCGTTGTCCTTATATGTAACTAATCAATCTGTATGATTAATTTTTAAATCTTGTATTGATTTATGGTAGTTGATAAAGTTTTATGATAATTGATTTTAAAATTATGTTAGTGGATAAAATTATTGTAATTTATTTTATTTTATGGTAATGGGTAAATTTATGATAATTATTTTTATTTATAATAATTGATCATAATTTATTTATGATAATTGATAAAATTATGGTAATTAATTAATTCCTAAACTGATTAAATCGAGTCAAACTAAACCATAAAATTTTGATTCAAGTTTGTTTTTATATCTAAAACAATTTGGTTCGGTCATTCTAATATTCTAATACAAAAATTAATTTATTTAATTTATAAAAATTTAGTTAAATTTTAAATGTTTATCCTATGATTAGACTGTATATGAAAACGGTAGTTGTGGATGATCATTTCATTCAAACTAATACAGTTTTATTTTAAATCTTTTTTTTTGGGGTACAATTTATTTTAAATCTTTAATTCTCTCATTAGGCAGATGATCATTTTAGTTGATTAATTAATTGGGTTGACTTGGTTTGGAGTATTCTCCCCTGTATATGTCCAAGTGCTATACATTTATTTTTCATTTTCGATCACAATCCTTAACCTGTAAAGAAAAAGGGCTTGCTCAAAACTAAATTACAGCGCTGCGGATCTTGTTTGCATTAATTTGCAGACAAAAGGGCAGAGATTTATTGAGCAAAAGTATTTGATCCGCCAGATGAACCCTCTCAAGATATTGACTATAGTACCTCTCTTGCTTAGTCTCGCCAATACCGCAGAAGCACAGCCCACTTTTATCAGTCACATTTGCCTGAACACAGCCACCTTCATCAGAAACAGCAACTACCACAACAATCTTAATGCTGTCCTAAATTCCTTATCCGCGAATGCCAACCGTCAGAACGGGTTCTATGACACCACTGCTAGAAACGAACCTGATGATTAATAGCATACATGTAATTTAATATTATCATTGGCCATTATTGTAATTTACACTCAATACATCTAATTTATATATGGGTGCACCCATCCTATTTTGGGCGTTAAGACTCACCCTTTTTATGGTATCAGAGCCCTTCTAATCTATAACTTCTCTCAATTATGTCATCTTATACTTCTTCTATTTCTTCTAGTTCTTCTTCCTCCTCTTCTACTCACTCTTCTTTCTTCTAATGTTGCATTTCACTCTCATTCTGTCCTTAGAATTAGCAACATCAAGAATCATATTTCTATTATTCTCTATTTCACTAACTTCTTATTGTGGCAAACTTTATTTACCAACATTCTCCATTGCTATCAAGTATATGACCATATTGATGATCAGACTCAATGCCCGCCTGAAACAATCACCAATAATGATGTTGATCCACCTACTACTCACACCAACCCAGCTTATACCCTTTGGCATCAAATCGATTACCTTATATTGTCTCTTGGCTCCATGCTATAATCTCTCCAGAAGTTTTAAAACATGTAATCCACCCAGGTACACAACTATCCGCTAGACAGACCTGGCTTGAAATAGATAAACTTTTCCTTGACCATGTTAATGCTAAATACATGCAATTGAAGTTAGCCTTTAATCAAACATCGAAGGGTACACGTTCCATGACTGAATTCTTGTAGTTCATCAAATCCATTGTAGATTCTTTACATTCCATAAGGAGACCAATTGATGATGATGATGCGATTCTCTAAATTCTTTCAGGTTTGCCTTTTGAATATTTAGATCTACTTACTATGATGATAGCACGAAAACCTTTGCCCTCTTTTCTAGAGTTACGTTCTTTTCTTCTTGCACATGAGTCACGACTTTAGCAACATACCTCTGGTTATTCTACTGCACCTCAGGTTCTCTTAACCACTCATGGAAGAGGTACTACTCATGTTAAATCTTTTCGTGGTAATTACCAATGTGGGGGACAATTTCATTCAGCTAGAGCGCATTACTCTTCTCAACCACATCCAAACTTTTTTCGTGGTTTTCATTATAGCATTCAGCAGTCACGCTCTCAAGGTCGTATACGGCCATGGTCTCCGGTTAATTCTTAGTCCTCAATCTTAGGGACACCACCATCAGTCCATTGTTAGATGTGTGATGATTACTCTCATTCAGCAAAACACTGTCCACAACGAAATTCCACCTCACATGATATGTCTCACTATTTTGCTGATTTGCACATTTTTAAGCCCGCTTGGAACGTTGACACTGTGGCTTCTCATCATATGACTAATGATTTGGGGAATTTGGATTTTTACAAGCCTTGTACAGGTGGTGATTCTATCAAAGTTGGTTCCCTTTTCCACTTTTATTCATCGGGATGTTCTGGTGGTTCCTCAATTGAGTCATAATTTAATTTCGGTTCGTCGTTTTACTATTGATAATATATGTGTTCTCAATTTTGACTCTGTTGGTTTCTCTGTGAAGGATCTACCAACTCAGATGTCTCTATTATGTTGCAATAGTGTGGATTCTTCCCTTTATCCTTTCATTGGTCATGGTGGCTCTAGTTCAACTCCTACTGCAATGATCACATCAAAAGTTTCTCCCTCTTTGTGGCATCAACGTCTTGCTCATCCTGGTGTTCCTGTTATGTCCATTTTTTTATAAGAAAGATTCTAGTGTATTTTGTTCCAATAAATTAAATAATAATTGTCGTGCTTGTCAATTAGGAAAGCACTCTAAGCTTCCTTTTCAGGATTCTATTCATGTAACTACAAAACCATTTCAGTTGATTCATTTTGATGTTTGGCAATCTCTCATTCCCTCATTTGGTGGATTCAAATATTATGTGTTATTTCTTGATGATTTCACTAGATTCTCATGGGTTTATCCTACACGGTTTAAATATGAAGTCTTTACAATATTTGTTCAATTCAAATCTATGGTTGAAACTCAGTTTGATGCCAAGATTAAACAATTTCAATGTGACAGTGGTGGAGAATATCTTAATAAAAGTTAGAGCATTTGTTTCATGAAGCTGGTATTATTGTTGGATTTTCATGTCCTTAGACACCTTAGCAAAATGGGAAGGATGAACGTGTGCATCATACTCTTCTCAATTCCATCAGAACAATTCTCTTTCAGTCATCTATGTCAACAAAATTTTGGGTGGAAGCATTGCATGCAACTGTTTGTCTTTAATAAGATACCATATGATTCATTAGAATTTTCAAGTTCTCATGAATTTTTATTTGCTTGTCAGCTTGTGGTAATAAATCTTCGGGTATTTGGTTATCTATGCTATGCCCATGTAACTAATCTTGTTCCCCACATGCAAGGGAATGTGCTTTTTTGTATCTCAGCATGTGCCTTTTTTTGAGGATGTTTTCCTTTTCTCCAAGTCTAAGGTTATTGATGATGCTTCCAACTTGTATAAGGCCAATGGGATTGGAAGCTTTTTAAATCTTGCACAATATTTGTTACCTAGTATCTCGCCCTCTTTATCCTCTCCAAACTTAAATTTCAGTCCACCCTTCTCACGTCACATCTTCTTTAACAACCCCACTCAAAATCCTACAGCTCCTACCCTTGTCCATTCCTCACTGTTATAATCTTTTCCTTCAACAAACATTCAAAGTCAAGCTAATCCTTTGTCCCATATCCAAAACTAATCTTTTCTATTTTCATCCAGCCACACTACCGTTGACCCCTTCTTAAATTCAAATCCTTCTCATATATGCTCACCTGATTTAACCATGCCATACATAGACATCGAAGCTATAACAACTGTCAATAACTGTAATACACATGTGATGGTCACTACAGGGAAATCTGGCATTTCTAAACCAAAAAATATTATATCTTTATTAACCCATACACCACCTGTCAGAACCCATTATTGTGGAAATCAGATTAGTTTCCACTAAAATGAATAATTGTACCAAAAATTAACACAAAAAAATTCTCAAATAGTTGGTAGAATTACAAATAGTCTCATTTAAAAACTAACTTCCTTAGACTCTTAGAATCTTGGTGACAAAAATTTTTCCAGATAATTTAAAGCACAATATATCACTAAATAAATAATCCGACAATAACTATTAAATAAATAATAAAGGAAACACCAGCATTTAACGAAGTTTGACCAATTATGCCTACGTTATCAGACACTACTAAAATAATATTCTACTATTTCAAAGAAATATTACAAGAGAGAAAATACAACTAATCTTAGAAGTAAATGATTGGTGTTTTTGGATGAATTGTTAAGAGGGGATGAAACTTTTTTTATAGGCTAATATTTTTCTTCCTTCATCTCTCACTTCAGATGTGAGATTGGGAGATTGCCAAAATTCAACAAATCCTCACTTTGGCGATCTCCCAATCCTAAATAAATATTCTCTAAACTCTTATTTTACAAATTTTGATAATGTCTCTAAATGCGTTTCGAAACGTCTAATTTCAATTTCTAAGAAAATTTATCAAATAATGTTGAAACTTGACACATGTCATAACTTTTGTTGTCATATCTGCAGGATTTTCAACAGTCATAATCTTCTGAAGTAGTATCGCACAATTGTCAAACATTTTCCGTACAAAATGATATTAAACATCAACGTGTTTCGTTCTTGTATGATAAACTTAATTCTTTGCTAAACAAATAATACTTTAATTGTTTCAATGCACTTTGACTTGCTTTTGACCAATTTTCAAGTCATTCATCAACTCCCGAAGCCAAATTGCCTCTTTAACAGCTTCTGAAACTACCATGTACTCTGCATCTGTTGTAGACAAAACAACTGTTGACTGTAAGGTGAACTTCCAACTAACTAGTGATTTTGCAAGTGTGAACATATAACCTGTAGTAGATTGACTTTTGTCTAAATTACCTACATAGTTGGAATCATAATATCCAATTATATACTGACCAATTTTCTCATTCCGCTTAAACATTATACCAACATCTGCAGTATTCTGAATATACCGCAAAATCCATTTTACAACTTGCCAATGTCCTTTACCAAGATCATACATGTACCTACTTACAACTCCAAATGCTTCTGAAATGTTAGGTCTCGTACACACCATTGCATAGATCAAACTACCAACAATATTTGCATAAGGAACATTTGACATATATTCTCATTATTCATCACTTTTCGGAGATAAAGATGCACTGAGCTTAAAATGAGGAGCAAATATAGTACTAACTTTTTTGTCTTCTTATTGATGTCAAAACGCTTTAGTACCTTTCTCAGATATTGTTTCTGAGTCAAATAAAGTCTCTCCAATTTTCTATATCTGCTTCCATACCGAGAATCTTCTTAACTTCTCCTAAATCCTTCATTTCAAAATCCTGATTTAGTTGAGCTATTAACTTTTGAATCTCTCATTCATCTTTCAAAGTTATCAGCATATCATCAACATAAAGGAGAAGATAGATAAATGATCTATCCCGTAGCTTGCACAAATAAATACAATGATCATATTTATTTCTTGTGGGTTTCTGCCTTATCATAAACTTATCAAATCGTTTGTACCACTGTCTTGGATATTGCTTCAATCCATACAATGATTTGCTCAACTTGCACACCAAATTTTCTTTTCAAGCAACTTTAAATCCTTCTAGTTGAGTCATGAAGATTTCTTCTTCTAAGTTTCCATGTAAAAATACAGTTTTTACATACAGCTGAATTAGTTTCAAATCTAATTGTGCTACCAAGGCCAACAATATTCTAATGGATGAATGTTTTACAATTGGAGAAAATACTTCATTATAATCAATTCCCTCATTCTGAGCATAACCTTTAGCTACTAATCTTGCCTTGTAGCATATATCATTATTGTCAGGAAATTCTTCTTTCTTTGCATAAACCAATTTACAGTCAATCGCTATTTTTCCCTTTAGCAGACTTGCTAGCTTTCATATCTGATTCTTTTCAAGGGACTGCATTTCTTCTTCTATAGTCTTTCTCCACTTTTCTTCTTCTGAGCTTTGAATAGCTTCACAATAAGAGGAAGAAATCTCATCTTCAACTGAAGATGTATAATTAGTCATATCTTCAAGTCGAACAAATTTCTTAATATTCTTTTTTGGCTTTCGTAGTGCAATTGGCTCAAGTTGCTGAGGAGGTTCTTTTGCTGAAACCTCTGCTTCCTCATCTGATCCATTTTCTACCATTAACTCTTCTTCTACCGTATGAGTAATTTTATCAGACTTTTCAATTGTTGGATCAACAATTCTTCTTCTATCAAACTCCACCTATTTGGGAGTTCCCTCTACCTACTGTGGAGAACCATCTATCTGCTCCCCCGTTACATTTTTTAACATGGTAGACTCATCAAAGGTAACATCTCTACTAAAGATTATTTTCTTCATCTCTGGGCACCATAAACGATATCCTTTGATACCAAAGGATATCCCTGTAAAGATAGCTTTCTTTGCCCTTAGATCTGACTTATATTCCTTAACATGATAGTATGCAGTGGAACTAAACACATGTAAGAAATTATAATCTGTAGCAGGTTTTTCATACCACACCTCCAAAGGTGTTTTGCTATTGATAACAGTTGATGGAAAATAATTAATGAAATGATATGCGTATGTTACAACCTTAGTCTTAAACTGTCTACCTAACCCAGTATTAGACAACATACACCGAACTTTCTCCAGTAGAGTTTGGTTCATACATTCAGCCACCGTATTTTATTGTGGTGTATTTTTTACAGTGAAATGTCAAACAATTCCTTCATTTCTGCAACTTTTATGAAGGAATCACTTGTGTATTCTCTGTCATTGTCTATTTGAAAACATTTGATCTTTCTGTCCATTTGAGTTTCCACCATCTTCTTTTAAAATGAGAAAAACTCCCAATACTTTATCCTTTATTTTCATTGTATACACCCATACTCTTCTTAAACAATCATCAGCAAAGGTAACATAGTAGTGTTTACCTCCCATTGAAGTAGTTTTGGAAGGACCACATACATCTGAGTGAACATAATCCAGAATACCCTTGGTATCATGGATTGCAGTGCCAAATTTCATTCTTGTCTACTTCCCTTTGATGCAATGCTCACAGAAGTCTAATTTGTAAGTTCATACTCCTTGTAATAATCGCTAATTCGCCAGAAGTTTTAAGAATTTTTCACCTGTATGCTTTAAGGGCATATGCCATAATCTAGTTGTTTCTAGCTTTTTGTCATCACTAGAAACTGTTTTTGTTGTTCCAACAACTGCATTGTCTCCATAGTAATACAAGTTGTTGCTTTTTTGAAATCCTTTCATTACTACAAGTGCTTCAGATATAACCTTTATTACTTCATTTTTAATGATTATATTGAAACCCTTTCTTCCAAGGACTCCCATATAAATGAGATTTTTCATCAGATTGGGCACATATCTTACATTAGTCAGAGTTCTGATTGATCCATCATAATTCCTCAACTGGACTGAACAAATTCCAGTTGTTTTGCATGGATTGTCATTTTCTGTATAGATAACTCCACCTTCAATTTCTTTAAAATCGGAAAACCATTCTCGATTGGGACATATATAGTGGCTATAGTCTAAATCCAAGATCCAAATAGTTGAACTGCTTATTGATGGCATTAATACTAATGAAAAGTCTGAATTATCACATTCAGTTACATTTAAATCTACAATAGTCTTGCCTTTGCCATATTTACTTCTCAACTTAGGACAATCTTTCTTCCAGTGCTCATTTTCTCAACAAAAGACACATTCATCTTTATCCACTATGGACTTTGATCTATCTTTCTTTCCCTTATTCTTATTTTTCGAACGACCTCTTACTATCAAAACTTATCACTACAAGAAAAATATGTTTTAGCGACGGACAAATCCGTCACTAAAATTAAAAATTTAGTCGCTAATCTAATTTAGCGACAGAATTGCGACGAATTAAATTCGTTGCAGAAAACCTTCTCGCAGGTCCAATAGCGACAAATTATTATTCTGTCGCTAACTTTAGCGACGGAATTAGTGACAAAATATCTGTCACTAAGTCTATTGCAGGAATTGTAATGACGACAGAAAATACCTCGCTATTTAATGTCCGTCGCTATTTTTCTACGGAAAGAGTCCATCGCTATTTCTTGCTACGGACAGCGTCCGTCGCTAAGGTTTGTTGGACATTTACTCTTTGTATTAAATTTTGTAATTTAAATATTTTTGCAATTTAAAAATTCAATTAAATGAAAACCGAAAATTATTTTTTAGCTGAATTCATTAAATAAATATTAAAATTTTGTAGTCCAACATGAAAAATATTCAATAATTAAAAATACTACAATATATATATATATATAGTCCTACATCTTGTCAGATTGTGGTGGATCACTATATGGAGCTAATGAAATGTTGGTAGAATTAGTCATATCTGCTATAAACTGTCGCATCTCTGCACGCATCTCGTCTCGAAGTTCTTCACGCATCTGTTCTCACATTTGTTGCTTTTATGACTCCAACATAGTCTGAACCTCCTGCTGCATATCTTGCATAATACTAGCACGCAGCTGCTCTGTACTAATATCTCGTGATGTGGCAGTAAAGTGAAGTGAGGAGGTACCAGTGTAAAAATGTGCTGCCTTTGTGCCCATTCCATATACATGCCGTTTTTTCTGGCCACCAGCAGCCTCTAAAAATAACTGCCTCAAATCTGGTTCACAAGGCTCGTTAGATCCCTCAATTGGTTGGGAAGAAGTCTCTCTAAGGGCTTGTACCTGATTATTCAATATAAATTTTTAGAAAAAAATATAAATTCCATGAGATTAATAGAAAATGTAACACCACATCTTATGCATTTTAGTATAACCTATCCAAACATCAAGTAATCATACATGGCCTACTGGAAAGGTAAAATACCCTGTTAACAATAGTAGTAAAATTGTTTTTCATATCCTGTAATATAATTCCATGACTTTGCAAGTCTCATATCCTATAATTTCATTCAATGACTTGCAAGTCTCATATCCTGTAATATTATTCACTGACTTTGCAAAGTTAACACTGAGGTTTTCACCCCAATATAATATATCACATATATCAAAACATAAACTTTTCACATAAGTATTTTCGAGTTGATTTCATTTATACATATTTAGACTCATTCCAAAATGACTATACCTATTCAAGCACGTAAATACAAAAAAACACATATGACATATTTTCATGCTTGTGTGGAATGCAAGGAGAGAGAGAGTGATGAGGCTCGGCCAGTGACCTGTGCTCCATGTCTTTTATACGCTACTCAAAATGAGCTATCACTTCTCTTTACCTGAAAAATGATGCAAATTGATGAGTTGCGGCTCAGTGAGAATAACCATCCAATGAGCTCTAAAGTACCAAACAACTCATAGTCATAAATCACAATTCCAATATATACCATGTATTCCATTCCATTCATCAGTCAATAACATATAAATATAGATAAAATCAAGTATTCAATAATTGTTATTTACTTATGCTTTGCTTGTACATTTTATTTTGTTGTGACCAGATTAAACGAACATTGCCCCGGGTTTCCATGTGAACATTTGCATTTGCATTTGCTAGCTAGCTTGATCATTTGTTTCATTTGCACATTTGTTGGGCCATAGGCCTCTTCTTTTGCTTTGCACATTTGTTGGGCCATAGGCCTCTTCTTTTGCTTTGCAATGTCGATTAACTAGCCACAACGCCTTTTTAGCCCATATGCATATGCACTTGTATTTACGCATTCATCAACCATTGCATCTTTATCATATACAACATACATATATTCCCTATATACCTCATATGTCAAGCATACACCTTGTATATACTATACATGTACCATGTATATATATCACATTTGTCAAACATATACCTCAAATATACCACAAGTATACCATTTATATGTACCACAATGTCACAAATTATCCATCATTACATTATCAAGGACCAATCATGACAATCACATGAATCACATAGCAAGCAACATTCATTTGCACTAAAGAATTCAATCGATAATTAGACTCACCGTTCTCCTTTGATTCCGACCCCTAACTTATTGTCTATCCGCTCCTTGTGGTTCTCCAATATGTTGCGAGCCTAATATGAAAACATAATCGATTAACTCATGATTAGAGAGACTTAATGTGGCTTAAACAAATTAATATGCATTGTTCATGTCAATAGTTAAGATTTTTCCTATGAGGCAGTGTGACCTTATGGGACTGTTTAGCCTATAACTTTTTCTATAATTGACCAATTACTCTGATTCTTGTTCCTAATTAACAATAACACATATATATAGTACATATTAAAATTTCAGACCAATTGGATCATTGTATAATATTTGGTGGAATTTCTAAGAGTGTTCTGTTTTCTGCCTTGTTTTCTTCCTTTAGGCAGTCTCAGGGTACTCATTTGGGTTCATCATAACTTACACTCTATAATTCATATTTTAATGAAACTTTACAGACACTTAAATGGGTTCATATGGAACATGTTTCATTTTTACAACGTTTACCAATTATGTCTCTAAGGTCTTCTAATTATACCAAACATATTACTGTTCCAGAATAGAATTGGCTTCCGGACCAGTATGATTTCCAAAGGCCATAACTTAGTCTATAGATAACAAATTAAGCTAAAATTAGTACCAAAATTTAGATAAGACATATACCTATAAATTTTATGTTTTGATAATTTACAGAATGTAGCTCTAACAAGCTCAAATTAGCCAACCAATGTACTGGATCTGCCCAGGGCACTCAGTAGGCAGTTCAAACCATGGAACAGTCATGGTTCCATTCACCATAACTCCCCATTTACAAGACCTATGAACCTGAAATTTGGTATACAGATACAAAACACATATATCTACAACTTTTATGTTTTGAGAGACTTCAAATAAGGGCTTTAACATATTCGAAATCAAACCACACAGTAGCTAACTTGGTTAGGGTTTATACCCTGACCAGTTTCAGTACGAAGGGCATATCTCTCCCTATAGATAACATATTGCAAAAATGTTTACATATCCACAAATATAAGATATAAAGGAACAAATTTTGTGTTTTACACATTTCCAGAATCAATTTCTATTAATATCAAAATCGGGGTGCAATTCAGTGCCTAATATTGAACCTAAGCAACTCAAATCAACCCTATAGCAATAAGAATTGATTACTTACCAAGAACAACCTTGAAAGGGATCAATTAGCTTCAAAAACTAGGTGAAACAAGGAAGAATTTAAGTCTGAAATGGAGGAAATTGAAGAAGAAGTCGGGCTGGAGTGAGGAGGCAGAAATGGGGAAAGATATATGAAGATAAAGCCAACTTGTTTTTTTGTCATTTTGTCATTTTGTCATTTTCTCATTTTCTCTTCTTCTCTTCTCTTTTCTCTTCTCTTCTATTTCTCTTTTGTGTCATTTTTATTTTATTTTGTCTATATTATTATTATAATTTACATAGATTTATAATTCCACAAATTCACACAATAATACGGCTTAATCATTTGACCCCATTTAACTAAATTAGCAATGTAAATGTTCACTAATCTTAATCTAATCATTTTTCTTAGTTTAATTTAATCACCTTATTCAATTTATTTCTAATGCTTTGTTATCTTCATTTAGGTTATAATTACACAAGTGCGACTCGATACAAGTGCCAAATACTAGGACACGTAGCTAGTGCGTGTCATAAACTTGTTCCTATAGAAATACGTATGAAATGCATGTGTTCAATTGAATTGTATGCAAGATGCTTATGTTCGATGAAATGCATATGGGGAAGGTCAAGGATGTTACAGAAAAATAAGCAAATAAAATTTTAAATATGCACAATTAATGAGTTTGATAAATACATACTGCAACAACTTTAGACCGCTGATCTACATACTGAATTCTTGATGAAGTCTTTCTAGTGTGTGTTGCCTCAAAGAGTTCTATAGGATTTAATTCACGTCCTAACTCTTTTGCCTGATCATAAAAATAAAATAAAATTAAAAACAAATTAACTAAAAAATTATAAGTATAATACATAAGCAAATAAAAACAAAAACATTAAGAAATATTTTACAATCTAAATATATAAATGAATAATAAATTCATATTAAGTTATCATTATCAATTTACCATCCGCATGTTACGCTCAACCATAGATATAGAACTCCCAGTATGTCGTGAGGGACCTGAACCTAAGCCGCTCGTCTCAGTAAGTCTATTTTTAGAGGCAATGATAGATTTTTTCTTGAACTCAGGAGTGGACCATTCTTTTTGCTAAGAATTCCAAACTTGCTCTGGAACATGTGGTGGTTTATTACCAGAAGATCTCCACTTGCTCAAAGTATCACTATAACGTGTAGCAGCCTATTGTAACCATTTACGTTTGACTATCATCTCAAGTTCTGGATCCCAAGTAAATTCCTTCTAAAATATGGGTTCAAAAAAATAACATATAAGACAAATTTTTTTCTTGCAATAACCAATTAAGATGAATATATATATATATATATATATATATATATATATATATATATATATATATATATATATCAAAATAAAAATTTTGGCAGAGTACAATGTCTTAAGCAACCAATGAAGTGTAAAAGACATTAAATATTCAATTTCTAATTGAAATTTTGACAGAGTTTCATCTAAAACACAAGTTACCTGACCTAAATTACATGACATCTAACATATTCTTTAAGAACAAAAGAGATTAAATAAAATTTTGGCAGTGTTTCGTCTATATCATAAGCAATCTGACCTGATGTAAATGTCTCAATCAACCAATTAAGCACAAAAGATATTAAATATTCAAGTTCAAACTGAAATTTTGGCAGAGTTTCGTCTAAAACACAAGTAACCTGACCTAAATTACATGACATCTAACATATTCTTTAAGAACAAAAGAGATTAAATAAAATTTTGGCAAAGTTTCGTCTATAACATAAGCAACCTGACCTAAAGTAAATGTCTCAATCAACAAATTAAGCACAAAAGACATTAATCTCTTTCATTAATCGAACCATGTCATCAAAATTATGTTCAGACATATGGTGTTCTGACTTCATGTGCATTAATTGAGCAACTAATGATAACTGTGAATGACTTCTACATCCAGGGTACAAATCCTCATCTGTAGCCCTAAGCATATCATAAAACTTTTGGGAATTTGGATTCGGTGTTTCTTCCATGTAATTTTCATTGAATGTTTGACCAACAACATTCATAACCATGGAATGGTACCGACGGGATAATTCTGCATAATCAAATGCAGCAGAACTTTAGCTCATATTTGTGACATTGTTATTTAAGTTACTTACAACTGCTTATTCTCCGTGCAAAGTCCAATAATAATAATAATCCAGTACAAAACCGTTTCTATACAAATGTAACTTAACTGTATCCACGTTATGAAACATGCGATTCTAACACTTGCGATGAAAATATGGACATCTTATCCTATCATTGTCCATCATTTCTGGGTGACTGCATGCAAATTCTATGAATTGTCTCATACCAGTCATGAACTCTAGGTTTAAAAGTCCATCTTTCAACCGTTTATACATCCATTCACGATCTGGTCTCATTTTTTATTACTTCTATTAAATCAAGGAAAACATTCAAATCAATTTGAAGTATGAAATTGTAATTGATAAATCATAATGAAATAAAACTATAAAATAGTTTAATATTATAACTATTGCTATTAATTTTCATAAAGATTTCAAGTTATACTAATCTAACTTTAGAGCAACTTAGCTATTCTTTCAACCGAACGATAATTTTAATTTTAATCAAACTAATAGCTAAATAGCTTTTTTATTAAACTTATTTTATTAAACTTAGTAATTAAACTATTTTATTAAACTTATTTTATTAAACTTAGTAATTAAAGTATTTTATTAAACTTAGTAATTAAAGTATTTTATTGAACTTATTTTATTAAACTTAGTAATTAAATTTAGCTATTTTATAATTTTAATCAAACTTAATAGCTAAATAGGCATTTTATTAAACTTAGTAATTAAATTTAGCCATTTTATAATTTTTTGCCTAAATTATCTATATTATGTCCTAGCATTATATTATTTTTATAAATATGTATGTAA
This sequence comes from Triadica sebifera, assembly GCA_023653625.1. Taxonomy (NCBI): domain Eukaryota; kingdom Viridiplantae; phylum Streptophyta; class Magnoliopsida; order Malpighiales; family Euphorbiaceae; genus Triadica; species Triadica sebifera. Next base: position 23,540,312 of record CM042904.1, read on the forward strand.
CTTATTCATATAATTAATTAATAATATGTTATATAATATGTTCCAACATTACAAAATTACAAAATAATATACTTAAATTACTAAGTACACTTAAATTACAAAATAATATGTAATATAGAAAATAATATACTTAAATTACAAAATAATATGTCATATAATTAATTAATAATATGTTATATAATATGAATGAAATATGTATGTAAATTACTAAGTATACAAAATAATATACTTAAATTAAAAAATAATATGTCATATAATTAATTAATGATATGTTATATAATATGTTCTAACATTACAAAATAAAAACATACAAACAAGTAAAATAAAAAAAATTTGCATAAAAAAACCAAAACAGCAGCTACTGACCGAGACCGGGAGCAGAGGAGGGAGAGGATTGGAGCCGATCGGGGCTGGGAGCACAGGAGGAGCACGACCGAAGCAGAGGAGGAGCGCGGCCGGAGGAGATGCAGTCGCCGGTGGGAGTGGGAGAGAAGAGAAGCCGGCTGGGTGGGAAGGGGGGGAAAAAGGATGCACAGGGGGAGAAATTTTTTGGTTTTCAGATTTATAACCCAACCAAGCAAAACGACGCCGTTTCATATTAAAGAAACGACGCCGTTTCTTTAATATTTAGCAAAGGAAAATTTCCGTCGCTAACATTCGTCACCAGCGTAAGGATGTTTTCCGTCGCTAAATATCAGCGACAAACAATTCCGTCGCTAAATTTTTGACAGTGTTTTTCACCTTTAGTGATGGATTGTTCCGTCGCTATATTAGCGATGACTATTTGTCGTCGCTATATTAGCGACCGAAAGACGCCGTCGCTAATATTAGCGATGGAAAAAATCCGTCGCTAATGTTGGCGACGGTAAATTGTTGTCGCTAAATATTTAGTGACGACCATTATGTAGCAACTTTGTGACAAATATAATTCTGTCACTATTTTATCAATTTTGCGATGGTTTTATATCCGTCGCTAATGTGCTATTGCAAATGCGTCGCTAATCTGTCGCAAATTTTTAGTGCCATATAATCCCTACATATTAGCTACAACATTGAGCTACGGTAGCAAATTTTTCTCACTGATCTGTCGCTATTTTTGACGAATCAATTATTAATTTTTTTTAATTGTTATCGCTGATCCGAAACTAACTGCTACGGATGTCAATCCATCGTTAAATGTCGTTGCTATTCTATTCATTTCTTGTAGTGTATGCTGCTCCACTAGTGCTACCCTTCTTATCTTTTCTCCTCAATTCATAGCTATACAGTGCAGCACATACTTCACTAAGAGACATATCAGTTGTCCCATAGAGTAGAATAGTTTCTAGAAACTCAAACTCCTCAGGAAAGGATCCCAACAACATTAGGGCCAGATCTTCATCTTTAAAAGTCACATCCAAATTCATCAAATCTGCTACAAGTTGATTGAAATTGGTGATGTGCTCATTCATAATGGTACCTGGAATATATGTGAATCTGAATAGTATTTTCTTCATGTGGAGCTTATTTTGACTGCTTTTTTTCATGAATTTTTCCTCCAGTGCCTTCCATAATTTACTTGCAAAAATTTCTTTACAAAAGGTATACTTCTGCTCTCTGGACAAGCATGATCGAATTGTACCACATGTCAAACGATTAATTGTCCTCAATTCATTTTCATCTACACCTTCTGGCTTTTCTCTTTCAATGGCAATGTCTAAACCTTGCTGAAATAAGACGTCTAGAACTTTACCTTGCTACATACCGAAATGGCCTGTACCATCAAAAATCTCCACTGCAATTCTCGTATTTGCCACAGCAGTTCTCGTCAAAATTGATGAAGTAGAAACTATTATGTCCATCATAGATTTTTATATCTCTTGCCATTTCTTCTTCAAGAATATTTAATAGCTGTCAAATGTGGAATACCCAAGAATTCAAGAAAACTTTTATGATGTGTAAGATCAACTTACACTGCAACCACAGAGCATATAACTCAGTAACATTGATTCTGATACCAATTGTTGTGGAAATCGGGTTAGTTTCCATCAAAATGAATAATTATGTCAAGACAAAGAAATATTCTCAGGTAGTTGGTGGAGTCACACATTGTTTCACTTAAAATCCAATTTCCTCAGACTCTTAAAGTTTTGGTGAAAGAATTTTTTTCAGATAATTTAAAGTACAATATATCACTAAATAAATAACCCGACAATAGCTATTAAATAAACAATAAAGAAAATATCAGAATTTAATGAGGTTCAGCCAATTATGCTTACGTCATTGGATACTACTAAAATAATATTTTACTATTTCAAAAAAATATTACAAAGTGAAATATCAAAAGAGAGAGAGAAAATACAACCAATTTTAGAAGTAAATGATTGGTGTTTTGGGATGAATTTTAAAAAAAGATGAATCTTTTTTTATAGGCTAATATTTTTTTCCTCCCTCTCTCACTTCCAATATGGGATTGAGAGATTGTCAAAATTCAACACCCACATCCTTCCAAGAAGCTTTACAACATCAATTATGGCACGATGCTATGTTATATGAGTACAATGCATTGCTTTCTAATAACACATGGACACTAGTACCTCCTCCATTTGATTGCTGCAACATTATAGGTAATAAATGGGTTTATGGATTGAAACAGAAAGCTGAAGGAACGATTGAACGTTACGAAGCTAGACTTGTTGCAAAAGGTTTAAACAACAACAAAGAGTAAACTTTAATAACACTTTTAGTCTTGTTGTGAAACCCGTTACAATTCAGATTGTTTTATCTATGGCACTATCTTATGGCTAGGAAATTCATCAACTTGATGTAAAAAATATCTTTTTACGTGGGAACATTGATAAAGATGTCTATCTGGTTCAACCTGAAGGATTTATGGATTTTAAACATCCAGATTACATTCGCAAGCCCAACCATGCTTTATATGGTTTATGTCAGGCACCACGAGTATGGTTTCAAAGATTTACATCTTATTTGGTTCGGATTGGATTTACTAGCCAAAAATCTGACTATTCTATGTTTGTGTATAAGCATCACGATGACATGAATATTTTGTTGTTATATGAAGATGATATAATCCTCACAGCCTTAAGCTATTCTTTTCTCAATTGTCTAATCCAGCGTCTAAAAGATGAGTTTTCTATGACAAATATTGACAACCTGCATTACTTTTTTGGCATACAGGTTTTGTCGACTTCAATGAATTTTTTTCTATGTCAAAATAAATATGACTTAGATCTGTTGAAGGCGGCAAAAATGGAGCATTGTAATTCGGTTGACACGCCTCTTTGTAGCCACCATCTGAATTCCATTTGTGATGCTCCCTTCACTGATACAACACTTTATAAGAGTATTATTGGTGGCTTGCTGTATTTGACATTTACTCGACCTGAAATCACTTATACTGTTAATTATATGTGCCAATTGTTATGGAAATCGGGTTAGTTTCCACCAAAGTGAATAAATTGTGCCAAAAATTAAGACAAAGAAAAAATTCACAGGTAGTTGGTGGAGTCACAAATGGTCTCCCTTAAAAACCAACTTCCTTAGACTCTTAGAGTCTTGGTGACATAATTTTTCTCAGACAATTTAAAGCACAATATATCACAAAATAAAAGACCCGACAATAGCTATTAAACAGAAATAAAAAAAAAAATACCAGAATTTAACGAGATTCGGCCAATTATGCCTACGTCCTCGGACACTACTAAAATAATATTTCACTATTTCAAAGAAATATTATAAAGTGAAATATTACAAGAGAGAGAGGAAAAATACAACCAATCTTAGAAGTAGAGGGATTTGTATTTTTGGGATGAATTGTTAAGAGGGGATGAAGCCCTTTTATAGCCTAATGCTATGATGGAAAAATCCTCTCTTTCCGATGTGGGATTGACACATTTCAACAAATCTCCACATTGACAATCTCACAATTCCAAACAAACATTCTCTAAACTCTTATATTACAAATTTCAGTAATGTCTCCAAATGCGTTTCGAAGCGCCAAATTTCAAATTTTGAGAACATTTATCAAGTCCAAGCAATGTTGGAACTTGATACCTGTCACAACTTTCGTTGCCATATATGTGAGATTTTCAGCAGTTAAAATCTTCTGAAGTAGTATCCCACCATCTTCAAGAATTTCCCGTACAAAATGATATCGAACATCGATATGCTTCATCATTGTATGATAAACTTGATTCTTTCCTAAACAAATAGCACTTTGACTGTCACAATGCACTTTGACTGTCACAATGCATTTTGACATGCTTCTGACCAATTTCCAAGTCATTCAACAACCCCTGAAGCCAAATTGCCTCCTTAACAGCTTTTGAAACTGCCATGTACTCTGCCTCTGTTGTAGACAAAGCAACTGTTGACTGCAAGGTGGACTTCCAACTAACCGGTGCTTTTGCAAGTGTGAACACATAACCGGTAGTAGATCGATGTTTGTCTAAATCACCTGCATAATCGGAATCACAATATCCAACTATATACTGACCATTTTTCTCATCCCGCTCAAACATTATACCAACATGTACAGTATTCTGAATATACCGTAGAATCCATTTCACAGCTTGCCAATGTCCTTTGCCAGGATCATGCATGTACCTGCTCACAACTCCAACTGCTTGTGAAATGTCAGGCCTCGTACACACCATTGCATACATCAAGCTACAAACAACATTTGCATATGGAACCTTTGACATATATTCTCGTTCTTCATCACTTTTCGGAGATAAAGATGCACTGAGCTTAAAATGAGGAGCAAGTGGAGTACTAACTGGTTTTGTATTCTCATTTATCCCAAAACGCTTTAGTACTTTTCTCAGATATTGTTTCTGAGTCAAATAAAGTCTCTCCAATTTTCTGTCTCTGCATATCTCCATACCGAGAATCTTCTTAGCTTCCCCTAAATCCTTCATTTCAAATTCCTGATTTAGTTGAGCTTTTAACTTCTGAATCTCTCCTTCATCTTTTGAAGCTATTAGCATATCATCAACATAAAAGAGAAGATAGATAAAGGAACCATCCCGTAGCTTGCATAAATATACACAATGATCATATTTGCTTCTTGTGTATTTTTGCCTTATCATAAACTTGTCAAATCGTTTGTACCAATGTCTTGGAGATTGCTTCAATCCATACAACAATTTGCTCAACTTGCACGCCATATTTTCTTTTCCAGCAACTTTAAATCCTTCTAGCTGAGTCATATAGATTTCTTCTTCTAAGTCTCCATGTAAAAATGCAGTTTTTACATCCAGCTGAACTAGTTCCAGGTCAAATTGTGCTACCAAGGCCAACAGTATTCTAATGGAGGAATGTTTTACAACTGGATAAAATACTTCATTATAATCAATTCCCTCCTTCTGAGCGTAGCCTTCAGCTACCAATCTTGCCTTGTAGCGGATATCATTATTATCAGGAAATCCGTCTTTCTTTGCATAAACCCATTTATAGCCAATTGTTTTCTTTCCCTTTGGCAGACTTGATAGCTTCCATGTCTAATTCTTTTCAAGGGACTGCATCTCTTCTTCCATAGCCTTTCTCCATTTTTTTCTTCTGAGCTTTGAATAGCTTCACAATAAGTGGAAGGAATCTCATCATCTACTGAAGATGTATAATTAGTCATATCTTCAAGTCGAGCAGGTTTCTTAATATTCTTTTTCGGCTTTCGTAATGCAATTGGCTCAAGTTGCTGAGGAGGTTCTTGTGCTGAAATCTCTGCTTCCTCATCTGATTCATTTTCTACCATTATCTCCTCTTCTGTCATAGGAGTAATTTTATCAGACTTTACAATTTCTGGATCAACAATTCTTCTTCTATCAAACTCCACCTGTTTGGGAGTTTCCTCCACCTGCTGTGGAGAACCATCCGTCTGTTCCTATGTTACCTTTAACATGGTAGACTCATCAAAGGTAACATCTCTACTAAAGATTATTTTCTTCGTCTCTGGGCACCATAGTCGATATCCTTTGATACCAGAGGATATCCCTATAAAGATAGCTTTTTTTGCCCTTGGATCTAACTTCGATTCCTTAACATGATAGTATGCAGTGGAATCAAACACATGTAAGGAATTATAATCTGTAGCAGGTTTTCCATACCACACCTCCAAAGGTGTTTTGCCATTGATAGCAGTTGATGACAAACGATTAATGAGATGACATGCGTATGTTACAGCCTCAGCTCAAAACTGTCTGCCTAATCCAGCATTAGACAACATACATCGAACTTTCTCCAGTAGAGTTCGGTTCATGCATTCAGCCACCCCATTCTGTTGTGGTGTATTTCTGACAGTGAAATGTCGAACAATTCCTTCATTTCTTCAAACTTTCATGAAGGGATCACTTGTGTACTCTCCGCCATTGTCTGTTCGAAGACAATTGATCTTTCTGCCCGTCTGAGTTTCTACCATCTTCTTCCAGATGAGAAAAACTCCCAACACTTCATCATTTGTCTTCATTGTATACACTCATGCTCTTCTTGAACAATCATCAACATGGTGGCTTACAGTGATGCTGATTGGGTATAGTGCCCTGATACATGTCGATCTACTATGGGCTAATGTCTATTTATGGGAAATAATCTTTTTTCTTGGGTTGCAAAGAAACAAAATACTGTTTCTTGCAATGATGTGGAATCTGAATATAGAGCTCTTGCAGCAGTAGTTGTAGATGTATATTGGTTGTGGTCTATTATGGATGAGTTATTTATTTCCTTGCACCTCCTTGTTGAAGTCTATTGTGACAACATTTCGACTACTTATTTGGCTGTTAATCCCATCAATCATGCCCGCACAAAGCACTTGGAAGTAGACTTTTATGTTCGTGGACATGTCATTTAGAGCAATGTTGTTATTCTACATGTTAGTGGTGATGGTTAATTTGCTGATATTTTTACAAAGGGACTTGCTTTAAATTATCGTGTAACAATTTGGGCATTGATTCACCACGCACTGATTGAGGAAGGGTAATAGCATACATGTAATTTAATATTATCATTGGTTATTATTGTAATTTACACTCAATACATCTAATATATATATGTATGGGTGTTTCCAACATGTTTTGATGCAAAGCAAGGTGGAACAGTTCTGCTCCCAAGTTGTAATATTCGATATGACATACGACCATTTTATTACGTACTGTCAGGGTATTGGCGTAAGCTTTATCCTTACTATAATACAACTGTGACTGGTGTATTCCCAACTTCGCCTATTCTTCCTCCAAATCCAACAATACCACAACTTCGCCTATTATGATCTCGCGACGGGCGCTGGCGGTGGGGATTGGATTGGTCAGGGGTGACAAGGGGAGTTGGATCTTGATGGTGGGGAGCTGAGGCTGGTTGGGATCTATGGGGTTATAACTAGGATTCATGAATGAAGGAATTTGAGAATGAGAAAAAAGTGACGGTTTAGCAGAGAAAGAAATGCGAGTAAAAGAAAAGTAGTGTAAGACGATATAAAAGAATAAAAATGGAAATCTAATTCTTGAAGAAGGATATTTTTGTCCAAAAAATGAAATGAAGACATTTCTGGAATTTTTTAAAAAAAATGGGTGGGGTATCTTTTTATTCTTAATATAAATATACATTGTGGACCTGTTACAGTGAATGGAAACTGCTTTGTATCTGCAGATTGGCCCCACCTCACACCAATTGCCCTTAGGGTTGAAAATTTATTAATTTTTACATTATTTAACTGATTAATTAAAGGCTAATTAAGCTGATTTATATAATGAGTAGGTAAAAATTAACTTATTATCTAAATTACTTTTTTATTTAAATATATATCAAATGAATATTAACAATACTCTATTTCAATACTCTCTTTTAATACTTTATTCTCTATTGGTATACTATTTTTATTAAAAAAATATAATATTTTGTAAGTAAAATTAAATATAATAATTTTTTTCTCTCTTATAATAATGACTAAAATATTACAATCTAATTTTTTATTTATTATTTTTTCTCCTCTCTTCTTTTACTTATATCTCACCACTCTTTTTTTAAAAAATTTTTATTAAAATTTAAAAATATATAGAAAAAATTATGAGAAAATTTTGGATTAATTTTTATACTAAGAGTAAAAATAATTTTAAAATTATTAATAAAATAAAAATAGAATAAATGATAAAAAATTTTGATAATTAAGAGAATATTAATTTTGTTTTTAAGGAAATAAAAAACCACAAAAAAATATAATCAATTTTCTCTTAGTTTTGAATTTTTTATTGCTCAAATTAATTTATTTTTTCTATATATTTTGTTTCGTTTCTTTTCATGATTTTTTCTTTGTTTTAGATCATTTATTGATTAAATTATTTTATTTTTTCTATATATTTTGTTTTGTTTCTCTTTCTAATTTTAGTTTTCTTTTATTTTCTCTTTTTGTTGGTTTTGAAATTATTTTTCGTGCACTTTTTTTTTCAGAAAATTGTGTTACATAAGTTTCAATATAAAAGTCATAAAAAAAATATTTTGCACTTGGGTATAAAATCTATGAATTAATTTCGGCTTAATTTTTTTAAAATTAAAATTATTATTTATAATATCAAATAGATAGTAAGTGTAAGACTACTATATAGAGTATCGTTTGCAATATCAAAAATCAGTTAAAATATTTTTTATTTTTCTTAGTTTTTTACATTTTAATAAAAAGTGTAAAAAATATAATAAGGAGTGTTGTGAGATATGAGCAAAGAGAATATATAATGATAAATAAAAAAATAAATTTTAATATTTCAGTCATTATTATGAGAGAAAAAATAAAATCACTATATTTAATCTTATCTTGAAAATAGATTACATATTTTCTTTTATTGAAAATAGTTGACCAATAGAGAAAACAATGTTAAAAAAGAATGCTATTAGCATTTTTCAATATGTAATTATTAACTAATTGATGTAGGCTTATAACAAATGGATTTGAATATCATATTTATGATTTAATCTTATATTTAAGATTTAATTTTTAAATTGTATAATTTTTATTTAAATAAGTGACTTATTTTTTTGGGCTTAAAAATTAATTCATATATAAATTTTATTTTAAACTTAAAAAAATTTAGATTTCACAAGATCATGGTAATAAATATTATTTCATTCATTTGAACTTATAAATTAATTTATCATATAAATTTTATTTTTTAACCTAAAAAATTTAGATTTCACAAGCTAATAAATTTATTATTGTCTTTATTTAATCTTTAAAAAACTAATCATTAAAAATTTAGACCTCTCTTTATACTTTTATTTTCTTTTTCCTTTTTAATTTTGTCTCTGTTTATTATGAATATATATATATATATATATATATATATATATATATATATATTTAAATATATATATATATTTAAATATGTTTTCATTTATGTGTCAAGAGTTAAAAAAACTTATACCTTCATCAATACAATATTTTTACTAGATATATGATTTAAATATCAAGAATTTTAATTTCTAATATATATGACATATAATAAATTATAAATTTATTCATTTACCGATCAATAACTTGCTTTTGTAAAAACAATGGTATATAAAAATGAATTTTTTAATAAAAAAAGTTATAAGGTATTTTCTTATTTTTATTTTAAGCCTAATAAATCTATAATAAAAATAAATTTTAGTTTACATACTCAACTGATATATTTTCCTGAAGTAATATATTCTAACTTTAATACAATAGTATGTATATGTTGTTATAGTAAACCTAATATCTGAGATGCTACAATTTATTCTTTTATTGATGGAGAAAAAATTTCATATAATATAATGTTTATATTTATAACTATTAATTTAATAAAAAATAAAATTAATTAATTAATTTTTAATATATTTTTTATTTTTAAAATCAAAGAAGAAAATAATTTTTAAAAAACTAAATTATATTATATAATTATTTCTTAAAAAAATTGATAGAAATCAAATTATTTTAAAAATTATTTATTTAAAAAAATTATCATAACTTAAAATAAAAATAAAAATAATTAAATTCAACTTTATTGGTTATATATATATAGCGTTTATATATATATATATAGATAATTTTAGTCGAGATCACTTTTAGAAAATATTATACTAATAAATACTAAATTGATAATGTATTTTAGAATTTTTTATTTATATTTTAATTTGTTAATAGTTAGTTAATGATATATTTTAATTTTTTAATACTAAATTAATAGTTAGTTAATGATATAAAATAAAATGATTATACTTATCAAATTAAATGAGAGATAACTTTTTAAACAAATTGTAATTTAAACTATTCAAATTTATTTACAAGTTCAATAGCTAGCTGATAATTTTATTTAACGACCAAAATTAAAAGTAAGTAATTTAATAGTTTTAAAATTTAATATTTATCTATAAATCATATATATTCTAGAGTACCTCTTAATTTAAAGATTATTACTCAGAGTTTTGTTTTGTCTAAGAACATTAAAAATTCATTGACAGCCCACGAGTTTATTTTAACGATTTATCTGTATCATTATCATTAGTCAAATGTTTTCAAATTGAAGATTCAAAGATTCCATCTTCCATGAAAATTACAAGCTGCAAGTGGTTAAACCATTTTTTTTATGAGAAGTAATAGAAAACTTCTGTTCATCTGCCCAATATTTTTGACCATCACAAGTCTTCTTTTTATTTTTCTTTTTTTTTTGTTTGACCAAAATGCATATATTACAGCCAATTCAAAACCAAAATCTATAAACATGAAATAGACGGCCAATTGGATTTTTCCACTCAGCTATCACGGTGAAGTTGATCGCAATTAATGATCTCAGACAAATGCTTCCAGGAAACTACTCATTAATGAACCAAAGGAAATTTAATAAGGAAATGCTTTGGAATTCTTAATAAGCTCTCAAGTCAATCACAAGAAAATAGAGAACAATTTCTGGCATAAAATTGCAGATATATAGTTCAAAATCAGTATTGGCCAAGAGCTAAGCAAGGGAGATATGGGTCAGTTTCAAAAAATTGGAAAACCGTTTCAAGTGCTTTTGCTGTATTTTTGGGCTGCTGACCTTTTAGATTTTACTTATGCTGATCCTCCTTATTCCCTTTGCTCTAACACTGGCCTGCAGGCAGCTAACAGTTCATTTCAGATCAATCTCAATAACCTGTTGGATTCTCTTCCCTCAAATGCGTCTGTTTTGAAACTGTTCAATACTTCGATTGGAAATGGTACGGATAAAGTTTATGGTCAATATATGTGCTTCAACTATTTAACAAATGATAGATGCAGAACCTGCATAAAGATGGCAGCAGAAGATATCGGGCAGCTTTGCGCAAACGATAAAGAAGCGATTGTATGGGAGGAGGACTGCCAATTACGCTACTCAGATCGAAGTTTTTTAGGCCAACTGAATATTTTAGGAAATAATCCCTTGTATAACAAAAAAAACATTTCAAATCCAGATCAATTCAGATCAGTAGTGAACCAAACTGTGAGAGGTCTGATTGATCAGGCAGCTTTTAGTCTTTCTGCTAAAAGGTATGCAACTGGAGAAGCTGTACTCATGGATAGAGAAACACTATATGCTCTAGTGCAGTGTACCACAGACTTATCTTCAGATGACTGCAATAAATGCCTCCAGATTGCCTTGACAAATATTTCGAATAATTGTGGCTATTTTTATCGTGGGGCAAGGCTTTATAGCCATAGTTGTTACTTAAGGTATGAGCTCTACGCCTTCTATAGAGGTGAAACTGATAGTGCTGCGTCTCCACAGAATCAGGGGACAGGGAAAAGTAAGTCTTTCTATATGATCAGAAGAATCAAATTAAGTTGCCTTTGATTGAGAAATTTGTATTCATTGCACTGAATGATTAAATGCAGGCCAAGAAAGTAAAATTTGGATTATTGTAATCCTTACAACTGCAGCAGCTATTCTAATGGTGGTCGCCTTCTGTTCTTTTATAAACTGTAAAGCAACGAAAAAGCGAAACCAAAAACATTATGGTATATATCACAAAAATCTGTCAACAAAATATTGTTTCTTCCTTTCTTCTTATCTGAACTCGTTTCTTGACATCAGACATGTTTTCTGACAGGGAACCATGGAATTGAAAGCCAAGAAGTTCAATTGAATAGTACCAGCGGTCCGAACAAAACTGTTTTCGATCATCAAAATTTTGAAGGAAGGGATGGTCTTAGTGTCAAAGAATCTGGGTTTATGGATTTAGCATCTATTCATGCAGCTACTAATAATTTCTCTGAATCAAATATGCTTGGACAAGGCGGATTTGGCCCTGTTTACAAGGTAAAAAGATGTCTTGAATATGTTATCTTTCTTAGGAGGAAACGAGTGTAAACTCATCTTATTTAGTTCTGATATATGTTTTCAAAGGGAGTATTGAGCGATGGAAAGGAAGTAGCAGTGAAAAGGCTTTCAAGTTTCTCTGAGCAAGGCACACAAGAGTTCACAAATGAAGTTCTGCTGATAATGAAACTTCAGCACAAAAATCTGGTCAGGCTTCTTGGCTTTTGTGTTGATGGGGAAGAAAAGATTCTTGTCTATGAATTCATGCCTAACAGCAGCCTAGATGTTGTCCTTTTTGGTTAGTCCTCTTTCTGATATATCATTTTGAAGCTTTCCAATTAGATATCATAGAGTATGAAGCTATAAGTAAATTAATTTCTATTTTTGAATGGGCATTAGATTCTAGGAAACGGGCTCAACTCAATTGGAGCATACGAATTAATATTATAAATGGGATTGCAAAGGGAATTCTTTATCTTCATGAGGATTCTCGGCTTCGAATTATTCATAGGGATCTAAAAGCCAGCAACATCTTATTAGACTATGATATGAATCCCAAGATTTCAGATTTTGGAATGGCAAGGATCTTTGCAGGCAGCGAAGGAGAAGCCAATACTGCTAGAATAGTTGGAACTTAGTGAGTGTCCTTTCGCCTTTTTGATGTCATTAATTTTCTCTAATTAATTTTAATCGAAAGATTAATCATAAATAAACATTATTACAATTGCAACAGTGGATACATGGCACCGGAGTATGCTATGGAAGGATTATACTCCACAAAATCTGATGTTTTCAGTTTCGGAGTTCTCTTACTTGAGATCATAACCGGCAGAAGAAATGTAGGATTCCACAAATTAAAAAATTCTCCAAGCCTTACAGCATATGTAAGTTTATTGGCTAAATTCGAATAAACTTCTAGTCATTTTTTGACCTGAAACTAGCGATTTTGATTTTTCCCTTTATGAACATTGAATTGAATATTTTAAGTTTAGATATTTTTCTATTACAAAATTAAATTACATATCCAACTAAGCCTAAAATTGAAGAATAAAAAACGGGCAGTTGTTAACAGTGCTAACTGATGATGAAGCAGGCATGGCATCTATGGAACAGGGGAAATGAGCTGGAATTAATGGATCCTATGTTGTCTGATTCTTGTTGTCCTGATGAATTTTCAAGGTACATGCAAATTGGACTATTGTGCGTTCAGGAAGATGCCTTCGACAGGCCTACAATGTCTTCTGTTGTTTTAATGCTGAAAAGTGAAACTGTGACTCTTCCTCAACCTGAAAAGCCAGCCTTTTCTGTGGGAAGACTTACAGGCCAACATAGGCCGAATCCTGATGATCTCTCTGTCAACGTTTTAACCGATTCTTCCATTAGGCCTCGATGATGAAGCTGATCGACTGGATTTGTTGTACAGAAATAATGAAATCTGGCTTGATATTTACGAACTCTGTTGCAATTCGTAATTATCAAAAAATTTCTAATCCACGGATCGAGTTCATAACTTATTATCATGTTAAAAATCTATCTTTTACTATTAGTTTTATGTTTGTAGAATAAAAATAGTTTTTTTTATTGCAATATATTATTGATACTAAAGAGCTTTTTTTGATTGTCATCAGACTGATTACTACTCCAAGTGCCCTTCACATGATTCTTGGAACAGAAAGCTCTATTAATTGTTATAATTGGCAAAAAGTACCGACAGCATAGACGGATTCTTAAATCTGTCCCAAGAAACTTCAAAATTAATAAAACCATAGTTTTTTTTATTTCTTTTTATATATTTTTAACTTTTGAAAATACATCTCCCACTGTCTACCGTCCATAGAATATTTTAAAACACTACCAGCTACAGAAGATTATTATTTTTGCTGATTTGTCATGTGTCTGACTTTGAATCAAGGGCGAATCTAAAAGCTTACTTTAATGGGGGTAAATTTTGATTTATGTAATAATTTTTTAATAAAATTAAATATGTAGGAGCAAAGACAAATTTCAGTATAAAGTAAGAAATATATAATATATAATAACTTCTAAATTCCCTAATGTAAATCCGCTTGTGATCATGGTTTAACTAACGGTTATCTGAATTTATTAATTCATTTTTACTGTTTCAATGCAAATGGTTCTTGAGTTGATATTTAATTCTAGTGTTAGTGCACATAGCATCAATAATTATCATGTGCTTTTATTTTTAGAAACCGCTTCCCCCTAATTTTTCCTAATTAGAAAAAAAAAATACTGAAAAGAGGCAAGTCCTAAGCTGAAGAAAATGATGATCATCAAAGAATCATTAATCTCATCTATTTGGTGAGGTTGAATATTTAGATTTCGGACATATATGTGGAAAAAAATTAAATAAATGCAATTAGACATTAATTATTACAATGTCATAAATTATATATAAATGATGGCGTATATAACAGGCCGGTTGCTTATGTTGATTGATGAAATCAAAAAATTACTTAACAATAACCATAGGATCAATGAGTCCAAAACTATGTTCATAATATTTTAGGGACACGTGGTTTTTCCAGGCTGCTTCCATTAAAAAATATACTTGGAATGATGAAACACGAAGCAAAAACAAGGAGGGAGAAATTATTAAAGGATTATAATAATTATTATAACTAGAGAGAGGGAGGAATGGGGGCAAGAGGAGGGAAAGATGAAAAATGAAACAAAGGCACATACAATTCACAAAAAGGATTATATATATTATTAATTAAGAGAATCTTCTTAATTATGGACATTAATTTTTGCATTATAAAGATCAGGTAGGATTAAAAAGATTTTGAGATGGATATAATCAGCTAACTGTGTTTTAATATAATTAAGGGATTTGCTAAGTATTGTTTTCCCATTCCATGCATGACCTAAGTCTTGGAAAATGCACAAGGTCAAGCCTACAAGGGGAAAGCCTTTATTTAAAATTGAGATTTGTACTATGGAGAAATAGATAATCAAGGCCAAACTAAATTTTCTTTCCTTATGATATGAATTAAATGAATGACAAGGAGACTCTGTAAAGATTGATTTTATTTAATCATCTTGATAATATTTTAGATATTTTTTTTTTATCATCGTGTGCCCTGGGAAAAATAATTGCATTTTTCAACATGTTAAAATATTCCAATTTTTTTTTTAATTTTATCATTAAATTTTAAGATATGCTACATTAAATAGATTATTTTAAATTATTTTGAGTCAAAATCTATGTGTTTAGTCAAGTTAAATATACCCATCAAGTCCCCATCATCGCAACTCCTCTATAATTGACTGGATGTTTTTAATTAATTTTCTTCTTGCAGTTCAGTTTTTTTTTCTTTAAATTTTTTTTTCAAAAATAGTTCTGTTACAAGTAAGGTTTGAATGGAAAAATTCATTTCTAATTATGTTTTCATTTACCATTAGATTTTTTTTTTTTTTTGATAAAAATGTAGCTTCATTAAGGAGCAAAGGAAAAAACATCGTCCAAGACAGTAAATTCAGCTGAATTGAGAACTTCCTCCATCCGGTTAAAGACAGACCATTGCGCTACCTCATGTGCAACTTTATTGCATCTTTTTAACAAAAGAAAATGATACAGTTCTGAAGCTACTTCTTTTAACTAAAATATCCTCAATCAGCATTCTAACTGAGTTCCCTCCAGCAACAGGAGAATGAATCATGGAATAATTGATAGAGTATCCGATTCAACTTCAATGTCTTTAAAACCACACTCCTATGCAGCACAGAGCCCAAAAAGGATTGCTAAAGCCTCTGCAGTCTCAATATCCCAATTTTCTTGAATGAATTTTCCACCTGACATGAGCACAAGCCCCTCTCCGTTTCTGATCACAAAACCCAAACCTGCTCTATTTCTTTTCTGAACAAAAGCCGCATCGACATTAGGCCTCACTAACCCAGCAGCGGAGGCTTCCAGTATTCACGAAGCAAAAACCCAGCTTCTCCCTTGCTACCTCTGGTATTAAAAAATTCAGCACTGTAATCAAATGCGAACTTGGCTATCAGGACTTGATCCTTGCAAGGCTTCCCATCAACGAACCTGTTTCTGTCATTCCATACTTCCGATAATGTGTAGAAAAAAATGGAGAACAAATCCTGGTTCAACTCCTTATGAATTTAAACAAACTAATCTGAAACTGAATTACAAGGCATCAGACCGCTTCTAAGGCCCAAGCTACTACACAACCAAATTCCTTGCACCCATAGACAATCTTTAAAAACATTGAAATGGGATTCAATCTAACTTTTGGAGGGACAACTCCTTTCCAAATTATTCCCCAATTAAACTTAGTCACAAATGAACAACTTGGGCTATCACTGAGCTGAGATTTACGATGGAACGCAAGACGATAGCCCGACCTAACCGTGTAAAAACCTTTCTTCTCTAAAAGCCAAAATCTGACATCCTTTTAGGAGGGGAAACCTGAGAGGAATCTTCAGAATATTTTCAACCTCAAACGGCAAAAAATGTTCTTGAATCAGATTTCTTTTCGGGAAAATGATTAATTTGAGGTAATTGGAAATTATTTTACAAATTTAGGGTAAAAATTTTTTAAAAAAAATTCAAATTTAAGTTTTTTTTTAGAAAAACTAGTTGGCATTTTGCTGAGGTGGCAAAATGGGATCAGCGAGCGCGAGTTAAAGTGATGGCGCACTGTGCGCCACTTGATCTCATGGTCTAGTTTGTAAAATATCCAAGTTTAAAAGAATTTATTAAGTTTCCCTTTCTCTCTGAAACCATCACAAATTAATTATTGTTGCACATGGATAAAATCTAAGGGAATTTCGTACAATGCACAGCGGTCGACACAAATTATTTAGACTATAAATTTTTATAAAATTTTAAAAATAGTTACCACCAATCAAAATTATTAAATCAATTGGTTTTCTATTAATTATTGTCTATATTAAAAAATAAGGATTCGTGAATTAAATGAATGAGGAGGTATTAGCACCCCAATTTACCTAATTTTATTAAGATTTATTATTTTGATTTTTACTTTTATTTGTGTGCATATTTTAGTAATATATTATCCAATTCTTGGATAAAAGGTAAGATAAATTAAAAAAATTATGCTGTGGAAAATAAATATATTTATTAATTTGACTGTTATACATTTGGTATCTCATTATATCAAAATTTTGGATATACATAAAATAAATACATGATTATTTAAATTTTTTTAGAAAATAAGCTTTTACATTCAATTCTTGGATGTGACTTAAAATATTATAAAAAATAAATTTGACTCAAATCGATTGTCTACATACCCATTTAAGAGATCAAAATCTGTGTAGTTCGAATAAATTTATCATTTTAAAAACTTCTTAAATCAAATTTTTTGTTATTGAATTTTATAAATTTTATGATACTCAATTCCGAAATATAACTATAATAATAATGATTATGAGTAATAAAAAATAATAATAACAATAAAGGGCTAAATTTTACTTCACTTTATATATTTTTACGTGAAATAGATTTTACTTTTTACTTTCATTTAAAAAAATGATATAACTTTTTTTTTAATCTCTATAACTTTTCTTTTACATATATATAATTGTATGGTATTCTAGTCAAATCTTAACTTTTATATCTAGCAAAAAGTATAAAAAAATCATGCTCTTTTTTATAGCATTTGACTATTTTTCCTTTTTATTTTTAATAAGACAACTTTTAAGGTATTAGTAAAAAATAAAATAAAATAAAATAAATTTTTATACTTCATTTGTAAAAGCGGATTTTTCCACTTTTTTTAGACCACTCTTAATAAACTTAAATTACAACAGTATTAATTATCAAAGAACAAAAAAAAAAACAAATAGCAAGGGAGCACTTTAGTTGAACAGTAAAAAATATGAAATCGACTATTTTAATTAGTGGGTTTAATAGTGAATGCTTTTAACATGACTCTGTAAACATTTTTCAATATTTACTTTATAGTTTATATTTTTAATGATTATTGATATATTATTTTCATTTTTATCAATGTATCATGAAGACATATAGATCTATTCTTTTCTTGCAATAATATTCCATAAACATTAATACTTGGGATGCAAATATATTTCTACCATATTACAATATTCAAAAATTTAAAGAGCTTAAAAAATAAAATAATATCATAAAAATAAGTAAATAAGTGTAGAAATTACCCGATTAAGATGATATTATGAGTCTTTTTTATTTCTGACAAATTACAATCTCTGTAATTTATGATAATAATACCACCATAAAAGATAAAATAGTTTTTTTTTCTCTCTTTTATTTTTGCTCTCGTTTATGCCCCCTTTCTCTTTTTTCTTCTTCCCTTGCCAGCCCTCTTCACTTCTTTCTCCTTTTTTTTTCCTCTCCCCCTTTTCTTTTTTCTTCATGTATGGCTTGTTTTATAGGAAGAAGGTCAATTTCTTTATTCTTCATTTAAAAAGCATTAAAGTATGATTTAGATTTGTTAAGATTTGAAAGGTATGAGAAAGATGGATTTTGGGAAGATTTTGTAGGGTTCATGTGACCCCTTCCACCTTTTTTTTAATAATGAAATAAAAATTATATATATCTACAATTATATCAACTACTCATTCTCTATCTTTTCTGTTTTATTCCAATTGCAAAAACCTGTCTAGTTCATAATCATAAACGTCTCCTGCGCCCTAATATTTTTCTAATTTCTCTAATGTTTCTAATTTATTTATGAATTTTTCTTAATCTAAATTGATTTATTTTATTATTCTGATCTCTAATTAATTAAAGAAATTGATAAATAATTTTATTAATTCATTGATTGCGATGATATTAATTATTTTTTATGTATACTATTCAACCCTATATCGAAAACTTCTACCCAAATTTCTTGTAACATACTTATAAATAATTCATGAATTCATACACCAAATTATATACAAAAGGAATAAAACTATTTTTTCTATTTGACACAACAAAAGAAAATATAGAAAATGTATAACAAAATTTTATTTTGTTAAAAGTTTAATGTTAATATTTTATTTTTTAACAAATATAATTGAAATTAAATATCTTCATTGGAAATATTTTAAATACTATATTTGAAATAATAATAAAAAAATCAATTGCAATTTTTTTTTTCTAATTGAAAGAAAGAACCTAAAATAATAAACTATTAACTTTTTTAGAAAACAAAGACTAAAATTTTATACCATATAGTATATACTAAAAGCTATTTTTTCTTCTAAATTTATGTAACTTTCTTATATATTTATTATATACAAAGGACGCGTATTTTTATACAAATGGTCAATGCAATTAAAACAAAAAATAATGGACTAAAATTTGGTTGTTTCTGTTTTAGCGGATAATCCATTCAAAATGACAAAAACTTCATTTTTATGTTCTTTTTTCTTTTTGAAAAAGAAAACTTCATATGGGATTATTTTTGCTTTTTCGATGAATATTCACTCACTCAAAATTCTATTCAATATAATTCTGGAAATTTCAAGATTGATATTTTGACAAAATAAAACACAAGAATTTGTAAAAGAAAATATACACTTAATATTAAGGTGGGTCAAATTCAACTTATATATAAAGATATCTATGCACCGCTTGAACAAACGCAAAGACTTGTGCATCAGTTCAAATGGCGTATAGAATTGGTGACCCAATTTCAGTTGCGTACAGTCAGATCAAACCAGTCTAAAACTATAATTTTTTTAATTCTTATGTAAAATGCGTATACAATTACACTAAGCTAATCATTTCCCCCTAGTTCTCAAGGGTTTATATTATTTAACATAGACTGGAAAAGGTTGGGAGGAGGATCAAGACCGGTGACAATGACCAGGAAAATTGTCTTGTCCCAGTATATTTCTAAATTTAAAATAATTGCAGAATTTTCAAGGACCATTTCAATGCTTTAGGTAGGATCTTTTAACCCCAAAATACTTATATTTTCCATAAGTCTGGCCAAAACCTAACTTTTCATCTTCATGAATGAAAAGAATGTGTATGCAATGACCATTGGTTAGTTGACTTGATTAATAAAAAAATATAACAAAGCAAAGGAATAAAAAAATTCTGGTGATAATGACTAGGAACAAGACAAGACTGTTCCATTATATTTCTAAATTTAAAATAACTGCAGAAATTTCAATCCCAGACCAAGTCTACGGACAATTATTTAGAAATATAATGGAACAAGACAATTTTCCAGGTCATTATCACCAGTCTTGATCCTCCTCCCAACCTTTTCCAGTCTTTGTTAAATAATATAAACCCTTCAGAACTAGGGGGGAATGGTTAGTTTAGACACATTTTACAATTTTAGGATAAGAATTAAAAAAAATTATAGTTTTAGGCAAGTTTGACCTGATTGTAGGTACGTATCTGAAATTGGGACTCAGAATCTGTGAGCCACTTGAGCAGGTGCACAGGTTTTTTGTCGTTTTGTATGGATTATTCGCTAAAACAGAAACAACCAAATTTTAGTCCATTATTTTTTGTTTTAATTGCATTGACCATTTGTATAAAAATACACGTCCTTTGTATATAATAAATATATATGAAAGTTACATAAATTTAGAAGAAAAAAATAGACTTTTAGTATATACTATAGTTATAAAATTTTAGTCTTTTTTTTCTAAAAAAGTTAAGAGTTTATTATTTTAGGTTCTTTCTTTTAATTAGAAAAAAAAAATTGCTATTGATTTTTTTATTATTTCAAATATAATATTTAAAATATTTCCAATGAAGATATTTAATTTCAATTATATTTGATAAAAAAATAATATTAACATTAAACTTTTAACAAAATAAAATTTTGTTATAAAATTTCTATATTTTCTTTTGTTGTGTCAAATCGAAAAAATAGTTTTATTCCTTTTGTATATATTTTGGTGTATGAATTCATGAATTATTTATAAGTATGTTACAAGAAATTTGGGTAGAAGTTTTCGATATAGGGTTGAATAGTATACATAAAAAATAATTAATATCATCGCAATCAATGAATTAATAAAATTATTTATCAATTTCTTAAATTAATTTAGAGATCAGAATAATAAAATAAATCAATTTAGATTAAGAAAACATCATAAATAAATTAGAAACATTAGAGAAATTAGAAAAGTATTAGGGTGCAGGAGACGTGTTTATGATTATGAACTAGACAGGTTTTTACAATTGGAATAAAACAGAAGAGATAGAGAACGAGTAGTTGATATAATTAATTTGTGACGGCTTCCCAGAAAGGGAAACTTAATAAATTCTTTTAAATTTGGCTATTTTACATACTAGACCATAAGATCAAGTGGCATACTTAAACTCGGGTGAGCTTATCCCATTTTGCCACCTCAGCAAAATACCACCATAAAATCAGAAGTAGTTTTTTTCTTTAAAACCCTAAATTTGATTTTTTTTTTATAAAAAATTTACCTTAATTTGTAAAATATTTTTCCAATTACATCAAACTAATAATTTTCCCTGAGAACTAGACAATATAATGTTGGCTGCTTTCCAGGCAGCCAAATGTTTGCCACTGGGAAAGTCCAGTTTCCCAGGAACCGAACAATATAAGGGCTTTCAATGCACAAAATAATGCATACAGATGGATTTTTGTTGTCTAAACTGGATTTTGATGAATTAATCCAATTATACCCTACCAAGTACTTTTGATTATGATTGAACTGGTCCATGATGAACCTGGTTTAAGTGTTATCCCTGCACATGCCGAACAAAAAGGACCAAAGAA
Source organism: Triadica sebifera (assembly GCA_023653625.1). Taxonomy (NCBI): domain Eukaryota; kingdom Viridiplantae; phylum Streptophyta; class Magnoliopsida; order Malpighiales; family Euphorbiaceae; genus Triadica; species Triadica sebifera. The sequence continues at coordinate 23,562,333 of CM042904.1, forward strand.
GAAAAGAAATAAAAAGATAATTAGGTCATACTTAGACATCATTATAGTATTTCTAATTCAAAAAAATAAAGAAACATCAATAAGTCATTACTTGATAGGTTCGACCCCTTGTTATTAAGTTGAACAAAGCTAGCTAGTATAATATGATATGAATTTAAGTATAATTAAACATAGCTGACAAGTTTACGTTAACAAACCTTTATTTTAGTAGGATTATAGCTGAGGTCAACTTAATTTTGATGTTTAAAAAAAAGAACATTATGAAAGAAGAACTTTGAATTAGGATAATTCGTTAATAAGCATGGAGACTTCAAAATGAAAGACTTTTCTAGAGGAGACTGATACATTTTTTTATACTTGCTCTGCAATCTAGAAAATAATTTATCCCAATTGTCATCTCTTTTAGATACCATCTACGTACACCATTCATTTTCTGTCAAAGGCGACCATTGTAGCCCATAAATGCTGAAATCAAGCACCTACTAGCTTGCCACTTGGAATTTGTAAGCAACTCTAATTACCAGAATTGCCACAAAAGAAAAGTTGAAAAATGACAGAATTTTATAATTTATACAAACTCTATATGAACTAAATAAATTAACATTTTGCTTTAAAATAGTATATAATGAAAAGGAAAAACACAATATTGATGACACATTTTCCAAGATCATTATCACCATGCTTGATCCTCCAGTTCTCCAAACATTTTCCACTAAATTTCCAGCTAGTTTCTATGTGCTGTTCAATAATTTGACCCAAATAAGCCTGCAGTAAATTTGCTCTTATTTTAATCCATTTCTTTTGCCCAACATCTTATTGTTTTTTGGGTTGATCACTGATCTATTACACTCCAAGATAAGGAAGATGGATAAAGAAGCAGTTTCAGCTATATTTCTATTGATCTTACCAATTATAATTCTCTCTTCCCCTTCGGAAGCATACCAATATCTCTTCACTTTCTGCTCAAATGGAACAAGCAACTACATACCCAACAGCCCATACGAAAATAACCTGAAGCTTCTTCTTCAGGGCTTGCCTTCTAATACTTCATCAACAGGATTTAACAATACCTCTATTGGCCAATCCCCAGACCAAGTCTACGGCCAAGCATTATGTAGAGGCGATATAAATTCTACAGTTTGTCAGAGTTGTGTAGCGAATGCAAGCCAAAAAATCTTAAGAGATTGCAAGAGTAAAGATGCAATCATATGGTATGATTTGTGTCAAGTCCGATATTCATTCCAAATGTTTTTTGGCTCGCAAGTTTATGCTGGACAGTATCCTGACTGGGATACTCAAGAGAAGAACATATCAAATCCTGTTTATTTCGACCAGCTTGTAACGTACTTGTTGAATAATCTGTCGAGTGAGGCTGCTTTCAATCCTTCCGGGCAGATGTTTGCAACAGGAGAGATGAAGCTTACAGGGAATCAAATATATGGTCTTGTCCAGTGCACTAGGGACATATCTCAAGCAGACTGTTACAATTGCTTGAACTTTGCTTTTGGGGATCTTAGAGCCTGCTGTAGTTCTAAGCAAGGGGGAATTATTCTCAGCAGGAATTGTAATGTGAGATTTGAGATGTACCCTTTTTATAATTCCTCAATATATTTATTAACATACCCAACTTCACAAGGTTAGTGAAAATTTTATTTTAAAATTGTAATCTGTCTGCAATTGAATCTATAACTGAAATTTTAGTAGAGAAGCAGGGCATAGATGGAAGATTTGGCTTCTTGCTTGCATAACAACAGTTATACTTGCAATTCTTGTCGGATCTTGTGTTGTCTATCTGAGACAGAAGAAGGGAAGAGAACAAGGTAATTGATATGTCTAACAAAGATTAAATTGACATAAAGAAAATATTAAATTTAAAGCAAAAAGAACAACAAACTGTTATTCTTTTCTTTTTTCTGTAGCTGAAGAAATAGCCCAAAATGCATTACTAATGGAATTGACTACCCCTCAATGTGATGTGGTGAATCCTGAGAATCTGCCTTTCATGGATCTGAACATCATAAAAGCAGCTACAGACAACTTTGCAGGTTCAAATAAGCTTGGACAGGGTGGGTTCGGCACGGTTTATAAGGTAATTCAATTTCATTTGTTTTCCCCTCTCACATGGCTTAATTACTGTTTCACTGGATAAAACATATAATTTGCCATAATCTTAACAGGGTGTATTACCAAATGGAAAAGAAATAGCCGTTAAAAGATTGTCAAGAAAGTCGTGGCAAGGCTTCGACGAAATGAAGAATGAAATCATACTAATTGCAAAGCTTCAACATAGAAACCTTGTGAGGCTTTTGGGTTGTGGCATAGAAGTAGAGGAAAAACTGCTCATATATGAATTCATGCCGAACAGAAGTCTTGATTTGTTTATTTTTGGTCCGTTCTTTCTCTTTTACTGCCAATAAATTACACATTCTTATGCTTAAAAATCATCCAGGCCAGAAGAATTAACTAAAAAAAAAAAGAAAGTTCTAATTTCAGATTCAGAAAGACGAGCACTACTTGATTGGACTACCTGCTACAACATAATAGGTGGAATTGCCAGAGGACTTTTATATCTTCATGAAGATTCGAGACTGAAAATCATTCACAGGGATCTAAAGCCTAGCAATATCTTGTTGGATCATGAAATGGTTGCCAAGATTTCAGATTTTGGCATGGCAAGGATTTTCAGTGAAAACAAAAACACAGCCAACACCAGAAGAGTCGTTGGAACATAGTGAGTTCATCTACTTTTCCCTCTTTTTTGGGCATAATATATAAATACACCTTGAATTTGTCCCCAAAAAGCCACAGTCTATGCTTTTGGAGATACCTATTACACATTTAAATTTGTTAAAAATGACTAATTAGACCACTTAATTTGTCAGATGATCCGTTGGACATCTAAACTTGTTTATAATGACCATTAGATACCAAAACCTGCTTGTAATGGCCATTAGACACCAGAACTTGTATATAATGTCTCTTGGTGAAACTCATACTCGCTGCCACAGCTGTGTAATAGATGCAGTGTCTAATGGGTCACTCGAAAAGTAGAATGCCGAATCAATACTTTAAACAATTTTAAGGGTGGATTTCTGTATTAAGCCATTCTTTTTTTCCTGATGAAATCCTGGTTTTAGTCCTCAAATTGAAATATATTGCAGTGGATATATGGCTCCAGAATATGCAATGGCAGGAGAATTCTCAGTGAAATCAGATGTTTTCAGTTTCGGTGTCATACTGCTTGAGATCATTAGTGGAAAAAGAAGTAGTGGCTTTTACCTTACAGAATATGCACAGACACTCTTGGCATATGTGCGTAGAATTCTCTCTTCATTGAAATTAAACTTTTGATTTAGGTACTTATTGGAGCTAAGATAATTTAATTCAGACTAAATGAAAATTCACAGGCATGGCGATTGTGGAATGAAGGAAAAGAATTGGAATTTGCAGATCCATTATTGGTGGAAACAGATTCAATATCACAAGTTGTAAGGTGCATACATATTGGACTATTATGTGTACAAGAAGATCCATCAGACAGGCCAACCATGTCATCTGTGGTCGTCTTATTGGGTGGCGAACCAATTGCCCTTCCTCAGCCCAAACAACCTCCAATATCTATAAGTAGAGTGGCTCCCCCAATTGATAAATCCTCAACAACTGATCCATCTATGAATCAGCTCACACTTTCTGATGTTGCACCTAGATGAATTTTTATTTTTGATTCGTTTGCTACTGTGACATGTAAAAAATTGATCATCTACGTCTTTCCATCATTACTCCTAACATTAATGTGCCATGGAATAGGGGGTTGGAAAAGATCACACAATCGCTTAGGATTAAAATATAACAAGTATTTTATAATTGTGGGTAGACTGATTTTATATTTGTTTAAGATTTAAAAATTTAACTAGTATTTTTGTAATTTTTGTAAATAATTTGATTTCTGAAACTTTTTTTTATTTAATCCTTAAATTATTGATTTTACCCACATGTAATTTGTATTTAAAAGAAATTAATAAAAACATTCTATTGCAGATCATTGAAAATAATTCGGTGCATAAATTAAGAATTTCAGAAACTAAATTGGAAAAATAATAATTAAGTACAAGGTCAAATAATGTTTTTTTTTTCCCGTAAAAGTAAAGTACTTATTCTTATCATTTTTTAAATGAATATGTGCTCGATTTGATATTAATACAATAGAAAATAATCTAATATATTTTAAAAAATGAAATCAAACCACAAAAAATTAAAATAAAATAATATGTTATTGAAAAATTAATTATTTATAGAATTTAATTACCTTAGGCTAGACTTGGGCCAGCCTAGATTTAAAAGGTTCAAACTTAAGCCTTTCCTCAGTAAAATTGATGAAGTTTTTTTCTTCGAGTTGTTCAAATTAAAAAAAAAAAAGTAAAAGGGCTGAGTGGATACCTTACTGGATTTTGATGTCTAGTTATAAAATAATATTGAAAGGTAAAAGCAAATATTCAATAAATATGTATGCACTCATGATCCATTGTTGGGGTGGAGACTAACCAATCCCAATAGGAAACGTAGTGAGGTGCATCCATATTGGGCTTTTCTATGTTGCTAAGGAAGATCCATCACAGGCCCACCTGGAAGGCCCAAACCTCAATTTCTCTTAATTAAAATGGATCCAGTTATTTATTACGATGAAGTGGCTGTAATTTGGTACGATGAATGCTTTCTACGTTACTCCAATTGGTCCATCTTCTCTAAAGTGGAACAAAATCCTCTTATGTATTTGCGTAGCGTGCAGAATACCACCCTACAAGACCGCTTCAATGAGCTAGTAGCGGCCACCATGAATAATATAACTTCCAATGCAGCAGGTTCAGTTTGAGGTGCTAGAAAGTTCGCAACCTAAGTTGTTAATGGTCTGAATTTTCAGACACTTTGCAGCCTTGTGCAATGTACACCCGACCTGTCGGAGGCTGATTGAATGATGTGTTTTCAGGGAGCTATTTCATTCCTTCATGATTGCTGCGGTCGCAAGCGAGAGACAAATGTTCTAATTCCTAGCTGCAGCGTTAGATATGAATTGTATCCGTTTTTTAACTTGACGGCCGTTGCAGCTCCGCCTCCTTCGCCTCTGCTTCTTTCTCCGGCTCCACCTCCATTGACAAGGCCTAGCAGTAAAGTTCATTTTTCTCTTTTCTGCACTGTTTTAAAAGTTTAATATGTATAGAGAGATAAGGCTTCACCTTCTAATAATTAGGAATATAAGGCTTTAATCTAAGCACACAATCATTAATTAACCACAATTTTTATATCAAGTTCTTCAAAGAAGACAATACTTTAAAAGGAAAAAACTTCAGTAACAATTATAGTTCGTTTACATATGCAGGTAAAAGCAGTACCTCATCAGCACTAATCGTTGCCATTTGCCGTCCAATTGCTGTATCCATTTTGCTTTTCATCGTTGGTTGCTGTTTCCTTAATAGAAGAGCAAGAAAGAGACATCGAGCTATATTAGAAGAAGAAAATGGTTGGAACAGTAACTTTATTTTATGCCAATTAAATACAGTTCCTCACAATTTTTATCATTAATTTCTGTTCTTTATTGAAAATCCATTTATAGATTACAAGCTGAATTCATTTGCTACATTTAGGTTGTGCAGATGGAGATAAAATTACAACAGTGGAATCCTTGCGATTTGAGTTGGCTTACTATTGAAGCTGCCACGAGAAATTTCTCTGAAGATAACAAGTTAGGCTCAGGTGGATTTGGTGAGGTTACAAGGTGAAAAATCAAGTTTTACTGTAATGAGTAGTAGTCTGCTCTATTTTATTAATTGATTATATTTTCAGGGTACATTTCCTGACGGACAAGAGGTAGTAGCTATGAAGAGGCTATCAAGAAGCTCAGGGCAAGGTGCACAAGAATTTAAGAATGAGGTTGTACTGGTAGCCAAGCTTCAGCACAAAAATCTTGTCAGGCTATTGGGATTTTGCTTGGAAGGAGAAAAAAACATTCTCATCTATGAACTTGTCACCCTGGACTATCATCTATTTGGTCTGGCTTAACATGTAGTTACATTTATAGTATTATTATCTGTTTGAATCTAATTAGAAAAGGTAATTCCTTAAATTTGATCTTTAAAATATCATTCATAAACTTGTAAACCCAGAAAAACGAAGACAATTGGATTGGCCACAGCGCTACAAAATCATCGGAGGGATTGCTCGAGGACCTCTTTATCTTCACGAGGACTCTCGGCTTAGAATCATTCATCGTGATCTAAAAGCAAGCAATATTCTGCTAGATGGAGAAATGGAGCCAAAAATTTCAGATTTTGGCATGGAAAGAATTTTCATAGTTGATCAAACCCAAGCAAACACAAAAAAAATTGTTGGGACATAGTAAGTTAACCATTCCTTAAAGTTCTCTGCATATAGGTGTTATAGAAGAAAAAAATTGTTAAAACAGGGCTGTTATAAGCAGAACATATAAAAACCAAAGAAGACTTGTAAGAGTACTTCTATCGAACATTTAGAGGGCAAAAGAACGTGAACTGAAAAGCTCACCCTATCGATATCAGAATCTTCTTTTAAATAGAAGAAATAGTACGAAACAGGTCGACAATATGAAATTTATAACACAAAATAGGCAAAGAAGATTATACTGAAGGGCTGCATGCCATTTGCTGCAGCGGTTATATGTCGCCAGAATACACGATGCAAGGGAAATTCTCCACCATGTCCGATGTGTATAGTTACGGTGTTCTAATCCTTGAGATTATAACCGGTAAAAAGTGCAGTTCATTCCATAAAACATATGAAGCAGGCGACCTCTTAAGCTATGTGAGTACAATTATCTTTCCCTGGTCTCAATGCCCAATTTAGGGTTTTTTTTTAATAAAAAATAATTGCATGTCTGGGAACATTGGAAAGATGAAGGGGCATTAGAAGTTGTGGATCCGACTCTGAAAGGTAGTTATTCAAGAAATGAAGTAAATAGATTAATTCAAACAGGGTTACTGTGTGTTCAGCAAGATCCAGCTGAAAGACCAACAATGGCGAAAGTTGTTCTTATGCTTAGTAGTCACTCTGTCTCCAAACCATCACCTCAACAGCCACTAGTTCACGCAGAAGGTTATAAAGCAGCTGGAATCAGACCTTACGAGGAACCGATTACTGAAATATGTCCTCGATAGTACTAATAGTCTAAGGATGGAGGGTGCTGTTAGGTACGAATGCGTGATGTTGGGACATCTGATTTATGGATGCCACTGAACTCGTGTCTGTTGGGACATCCGATTTGTCACTGTGAATTCGTGCCTAACAGCAATGTCCATCGTCTAATGTCGTGTCGTTGAGAACCGGAGATCAAACGACGTCGTCTTATCCTCCCTCCTCCTCGTCTTTATCGCTGTTACCAAGCAAAATATATATATATATATACATATATACAGTGGCGGACCTACGAGGTGGCATATAAGGGCCACTTCCACTCCTAAATTATAAAATTATTAAAATTATATTTTGAAATTTTTATTTCTTTAATTCAGTCATATCTCTCTCAATTTTTTATTCTCTTAATTAAACTCTACCTGTTTGAATTTAGAATGAAAGTATTTAAGTTTGTCCTCCTAAATTGAATTCCTTAATCCGTCATCGTGTGTATATATATATATATATATATATATATATATATATATATATATATATATATATGAGTTTCTGAGATTTTATTTTTATTATTTCATCAAAAAGAAGTTTTCTTTGATGTCCAAGTTCATCAAATGATAATGTAATATCTCATCTAGCTTCCGACTATATAATCTAGCTAATTGAGCAATGAGGAAGAGAACAATAAAGGAGCATACATGCAATTCAAAAGGAATAAATTGATGGAACTTGGTGCTTATTTTTATTGGAGAATCTCTAACATACCATGTCTCTTTTAGCGTGCTCTTTGGTTAGCTGGTTTTTTTGCTTCCTTTTGGACACAGTCACACAGAAAGACGACATTCACAGTAATCGGTAATGTTCGAATTAATCTTTGACATTTTTCTTTAAAATGGCTACTTTTGCAAGTTTATTATGTGATAATTCTAATTATACTATTATGAACTGTAATTAGTTAATTACTGATTATTGTGATTACATAGACAAACAATGTTGGACAAATGGAAGAAGGGTATCCATGTCAACAACCTGAGTACTGATGTAAAATTACTTGATTAGTGCCGGTTCATTATTCTTAATTAACTGCTTAAACAATATAATCGTCTAACTTTTTTGACTCAATGTTTTTGTATTTCTTGAAACTTTCCTTCAAATCCCATCTGAAATTTAATTACTTTTATTGCTGGAATTTGGATGAAATCATAAAGTCGGCTTCGAGCATTGGATTGAGTGTGTATATATATATATATATATATATCAGAAATTTTGCATCTGAGTATTACAGTTATTTAATATATATCGGCGGATCTACATAAAGCTGATGGGGCCACAACCCCCTTTTATTTTTGTGACAATTTTTTTCAGTTCATCCTCTTTTATTTCAGATTGCATAGTTACACCTTTAAAAAAATAAAAATAAAATATGTTTATTTTGAATTTTGACCATTACCTCTTTAGCTTCTTATTTTTTTTATTTTTTTTACTTATATTTAGATATAACAAATTTATTATATAAGTTTACTTTATAATATATGTGATTTTAGAAAGAAAATACATAAATTTGTCCCCTAAATTGAACTTCTGACTCCATTACTGTTAACAGAGTTAATATCTAAGAAATTTTTATCTAAATTTGGTCCATTTTAAACGAAATCTCATATTTATGAAGTATGTACAACCTTCTACTATATTTTCTGCAGATATTTTTTACATTATATATGTAATTATATATGTCAAGTATATACACCTTATATGTGAGGTGTATGTAGGCTATAAGTTGTTTATGAAATACAGCCTAAATTATCTGCAAATTATAGATATATGTAATGCATAAATTATATTCATATTTAACACAACATATGTTATTTGTATTTATTACAATATGTGATATATGTATTTAATATAGTAAATGTTATAGGTAGATTACATATGCAAAGGTACATTTACTTATATTTATTATGTATATACAACTTATATATGAGGTGGAACTTTTACATATAAGAGAATATATTATTATTAAAAAGGGAAGGATAAAAGTATCTGAGATGTATATGTAAGTTATACATGCAATATAAGTATTCTATTAATGTTCAAGTTAAATTCAATAAATTTTATGCAAATTTCATGAAATATATTTTTTCAAATCAAATAGAGATATTTTGAAGCAACACTTGGAGTGTGCATGTACCACTTGTTGAACAACCTGAAAATAAAAGTTCAAGAACACTAATAAAATGAGAATTTTGTTTCCTTACTTGAAAATTCTAATTTAATGTATTTATTTTAATTTAAAATCTAAACATTCGAACAATTATTTTTCACAATTTAAATTTAAATTTTTTTAATTTTAATTTTAAATATATAACTCGCATATACCGAACATATAATTTTATTTTTTTACCATAATTGTTTTGTATACCTCGAATATATTGAACACATACTATTATAGCACATAGTATGATTATAATTAGCTTGAATTATTAGCAATTCTAATTGTAAACAAATATTCATTTGCTCAAACGTTAAATAAGGGAAGATGTGAAAATGACAGCATTATACTCAAAATTATTAAACATATAGTAAAAGGTATATGAGAAATATATGATAACATAATTTTTAATAAATCTAAAAATCGTAATCCTGAAATCTATTATTTTTTTAAATTTTTTTTTACAAAACCTCAAATTTACATAATTGTTTTAGTAAAATAATTTTATTATTACATATATTTAATTGTTTTTTTAATTCTAATAAAAGCTATTATATTCAAAGAAGAAATAGTATATGTAAGGTATATAAATAAATATATGATAAAGATATATTGAATAAATAAATAAAGGAAAAAAATAATAAAGATATTTCATTAAAATTAGATATAAATAAAATTTACATATAATAATGCAATAGGATTTTAATACCACAAATTTAAATAAAACCAAAAATTAACAATAAAAATAAAAATTCGGAAGTTTGAATCAAAACTAATAGGGAACACTCTTTGGAGGTTCCAAATAACATTATTTTTCATGCCAATTTTGGTGTGCATGGCCTCTACACCCGAGCGATTCATTTTTTTTAGCACTTTCTTCCTCACCATCTGCTTTCTTGACTGTACAGTTGCTAGCCCCGTGCTCTTATATCTGGAAATTGAATTCAGTTCAAAAACCACATGATACATCTTTAAATTATCTAGTGATATATTGAAAATATTTATTGCAAATGAAATTAAAATGGCCCCTAAATGAGAGAAAGCCAAGCCAATGAACAAAATAAACTGTACTTCCAATTATAACTTGTGCTAATTAAAAGAAAATCATTCTAAAAAAAACTATAGCTTAATTAAAAATGCCAAAACTTGGAGGATATGGAAATGATAAACCTACTGCTATAATCATAGAATTCTTCCAATTCAGCTTCCTCGTCATTATCGTCATCACCATATGTTACTTTGCAAATATTTTTGGCTTCCATATGCTTCCTGACTACTACTATTCTGGCACAACAAAATAGAACATCAAATGATTCAAATGGATCTGTAGCTGTTCTCCAAATTCTATTAACATTTACGATGCAGATCAACAAAATACAAATTAAAACTAAATTTCATTTTCTTCATCTCTTTTAGGCCCTAAAAGTTCCCTTGACAATCACTAGAATGGAACATATTATTCCCTTTTATCTACAGCTCTAGAAAACTTTAAAAAACCAATTCCACTTCTACCTGGAGTACTTTAATATGCAGCTTCAACCCTTCTTAACTTTCTTATATAATGGAGTTGTTCATAAGAATGTAAATGTCATTACTCTTTAGTTCATATACAAACATAAATACAAGTATTAGCCTCACATAAAATAAAAGAACTCTGAACCACAGTTGAGGTCCACGAATCCATTCTAAATTATTAAAAAATAAAAAAAATAATTGTAAAGATTAAATAGAACTTCTCCACACACTCAATTCATTGGAATTTGAAAATGTAGAATCAAGCAACCCACGCCAATCAAAATCAACACAATAAAAGAAAAACTAAAAGATGGCTAAAAAAATTAAAATGAAAATACTAAAAACAATTGATAAGAGTATATGACGAAATTAAAATTCAACTATCCAACAGAAAAAGAATAAATATTATCAAATGTAATAAATAAAGTTTTATGAGACCTTTTATCAAACAGTGAGTAAGTTTAACAAAATTGTAGATAAAAAAACAACAGAATATTCAAACCAAAGATGCAATAGAAGTAAAACAATAACAATAGCAAATTTTAAATCCTGAATAAAACTATAATTGCTCATTCTATGAGCAAAAAAAAAAAAATAATGACTTTCAATTGACTGAATAAACCCAATGTCAATGCATACATTTGAGTAAACTTTGATATCTTCAAAGGGAATGCGAAAAGAACTTGCAATGTTTCCTTCTTCTCCCTCTGATGACTCTGTAGCCATCTTCGATTATGTTCTGCAGATGTAACTCTCAAACCTTTCAGTAAGAAAACAGAGAAGCTTCAATTTCAATGATGGTTATTATCAAAATAATTTTTGATAAAATGAATCGAAATAGGTGAGAATGATTATGGGTCGAACGATTTCGAAGAAGGAGGAGAAAATGAATAGAGAAAAGTAAAAAGTTCCTAGCAAAAAGGTATAAATGTCCAAACAAAAACACGGAAATTTTATTTTTGTCCAAAAAATAATTAAAAATTTTTTTGAATTTAAAAAAAAAAAAAAGTATGGAGTGTCCTCTTCCATAATCCATAATTCATATGTAATATGTATTTATATTACATATCTATTACCAAAGCCCAACAACGATATACGAAGCATTTTCATGTTCACAATGGTTTGGTTTCCAGTTTTACTTTCAAGGAATTAAAAAAAAAAAACTAAAAAACTGAGCAGAAATAAATCGAAAAAATACATCAACCGAAATTAATAGTTTTAGTGTATATAAGATTACTATTGTCAATATTATATATCTCTTTTTTTTATTTTGTCTTTATTATTCTTCGATTTTTTTAAAAAAAATTAGATAAACTAATTCTCTATTTTTTAAATTAAGTAGCATCAGTTTTCAGCATGTTGGCTTTTCTATATATATTGTGATTTTTAATTTGAACAAAGTTGGATTCACTCGCCACGGTGAGACTTCTTTATCCGTTTCAACCATATCCTGTAAATCAAAGGCTTGTAGATATGATTATATATTTGACAATCCACAATTGATAATTTTCTCTTCTAAAAATAGGAAAAGAAGCCAAAGAATAATTATTTGAGGCCATCTTAATTTAAGGAGTTCCCTCTTTTTTCTCTATTTTTCCAACAGACGCCCAGCAGTACGCAAAACAGGTCTGAAAACTGAAAGTTTATTGTTTATTAGGCACGCCTATTTATAGGTTTAAAATCAAAACAAATTGACATAATTTTACTCGAAGTACAGTCTTTCACTAATGTTATTATAATACTCACTATTAACTAACAAAACATTAAAATAAGAGATGATAATCAGTACAAAATTATAGAGCACGTTTCAATTGCAACACTTCTACCAATTTTGATTTCATAAAATGTGAATTCTACCACACGCACACGCACACATATATATAAAATTTCACGAACTATCGAGGATATAATTCGGTAATTGAAGCCTCATTTTGGGACAATGGGAGAGTTGCAGGTTTGAACTGCGAGGAGTCCGTCAATCTTGAATTATATCCCGACGAAGAAGATGAGAGATCCACTTCAGGGTTGCTGTGCATAAAAAATGCTGGTTTTGAGGGTTTTGGTAAAGTAACCGAGTAGCTGTTCAGCATGAGAACTACGGATGCCATGGTTGGCCTATCAGCCACATTCTCTTGAACGCATAGCAACCCAATGTGTATGCATCTCATAATTTCAGTTCTTGAACCATTTGCCAAAATGGGATCTACCACATTCAGATATGTTCCTTCCCTCCAATTTTTCCATGCCTGCAAATTAAGTCCATCAATGTGCATTTAGGAAATTTAAGTCTCAAACTTCTAAACTAGAAGAAAATGGGGAATTTCAATCGGATATAGTGTACTAACACAGCTTAAAAGATCTTCGATGTTCTCGTCATTGTGGAAACAGCTATTCTTCTGACCACTCACCATCTCTAAAAGCAGCACACCGAAGCTATATACATCCGACTTAACAGAGAACTGACCGTGCATTGCATACTCCGGAGCCATATATCCGCTGCATACAAAGTTTTCGTAAACTCATTTTCAAACTGAATGGATTAGATGTAAGCAGTAAAAAATTAATCTTTTCCTAAATTGTTCGGATAAACTTACTAGGTTCCCACAATTCTGCTTGTATTTGCTTGAGTTTGATCCACCACAAACAACCTTGCCATCCCAAAATCTGAAATTTTTGGATTCATATCCTCATCTAGCAAAATATTGCTTGCTTTCATATCCCGATGAATAATTCGAAGTCGAGAATCCTCGTGAAGGTAAAGAAGTCCTTTAGCAATGCCTCCGATGATCTTGTAACGCCTATCCCAATCCAGTTGTGCTCGCTTGATTGGATCTAAATACACATATGATTAAATATAAGAATATTGCTTATATTATTCACTTCCAGGCCCAAATTAATTAATGACTATATATAAATTCGCAACAAATTATTCCAAATGATTTGCATTTCACATGTGCTTTACCAAATAAGAAACGATCAAGGCTGGTGTTAGGCACAAACTCATAGATAAGGAGTCTTTCATTTCCTTCCAAGCAAAATCCCAAAAGCCTAACTAAATTACGATGTTGAAGCTTGGCTACCAAAAGCACTTCGTTTTTAAATTCCAAATCTCCTTGTCCTGAATCCTTAGACAGCCTTTTCACTGCAATCTCTTGTCCATTTGTGAACATGCCCTGAAAATATGTATTTATCAATTAAAATAATAAGATACTGTAATCGTTTCAATTGTTGGAACGGTGACAATCAATAGAAAATTTCCAGATTTGGGTGTCATGATCCACTTCAGATTTTCAGACGTTTTCTGTTTTCAATTTTCTATTTTTTTTATCAGTATTCTAGTTGGATTAGGAATTGTTAATTCAGATCAATTAGATTTTAGTAGTTGAGTTTAATTAGATTTTTGAATTCTATTCCCATAGGTTTGTAAGACTATTTAAATGCTATTTGTGATTAAAGTGCGATTCTTACCTTATAAACAGCACCAAAGCCACCTTGTCCAAGCTTATTGTGGTAGGAAAAGTTATCTGTTGCAGCTCTGATAATCCCAAAATCAAATTGTAATGATTTCGCATCTTCTATTTCTTCCTCAACAGCTTTATAAATGGAACCAGCAATTAAAACACAGACATAATCACCACTAATTATTTACAAATCAGCTTATCAATAAAACCAGTTTGTCACTTACTTTCATTAATTTCCTTTGGCTTTCGAACTCTTGAAAAGATGCAGATGCAGATGATAAGTATGGTAGCGCTAATAGTGGGAACAAGAATTATAACAACAGTTCGTCCTGTATTGCTACTTTCCCCTGTAAAAACAGAAAACAGAATTAGAGAAAGCTTTTCAGGCCATATAATCGTGGAATATATGTATATACCTTGTGAGGGTGGAGAAGAAGATAGCATATTTGGCGGTGGAGGTGCGACGACTGTAGCATGTTCGTAAAAACGGTAGGTCTCAAACCTGATGTTACAGTTGGGTTTTAATGCTCTCCCACCTCGTTTTCCAATTCTAGATCTTGGGATTAGTGATATAGCCCCAATCAGGCATTCATCGCATTCCTGTTCAGATAAATCTGGAGTACATTGCACAAGTGCATATATTGTTCGGAGTCCTGAGTTCTCATCTCCTGTTGCAAACTTCTTAGTCGAATTCCCTGATTTAGCAGCGATTCTGAGTGTATTCATTAACGACTGCAGTACTTGATTGAACTGATCCCTTTCCAAGGCGGTCACGTTATTTCGATTCCGCATATAAATAGTAGGAAATTGATCGACTACACCAAATATGGATCTGTTTGAGAATCGGAGCATGCAGAAATCGTAAAATCCAATTGCCTCCATCTGAGTAGGACAAACCTGCAAGACCTTCCTGGTTGAGTCAGTAATACAACTTCGACATTCCTGCAGCCCAACATCTCCTCTACAAAGTGCGATTCCATTTACTTGGTTTGGGGTCTGGCCAACAGAGAGATTGTAAAATCCATAATCAATAGCAGTATCGGAGCCGATGGAGGACAGGAGGCTGTTGAGATTTGTCCGGTAGGTGCTGTTAGTTGTGTAGTTTTCTGTGTTAGAACAGTTTGCATATAAGTAGCCAGGCTGAGCAATTGTAAAAGCAGCTAACTGAAGAAGAATGTAAGAGAAAGAAAACAGAATTGTAAAAGAACCCATTGTTCTTCTTTTGGAGAATTGATTTTTACAGCGTTTTTAATTAAGGAAAGAAAATTATGGAACAGATGAACCTTTGTTTCTAGTTTGTTTTGTAGTCAACTGGTACATATTTTTCCAATAAAAATAGACAAAAAGGGAAGAAGGCAAGGAAATTTTCCAAGATTTTGAAATTCCTATCCCATTCTTATCCCCATGTTTAGATTAAGCCAAAATCTTGAGAAAGCAATAATGAGTTGTTAAAGTAGATGCAAATGAATTTGATTTTGGGATAGTATTACAGAACAAAAATGTCATCTCTGAGGATCTGCTAGCGATCATCTTTCCCCTGGAGAAGATGATGACAGAGATACGAAGAAAGTTCAAAAAAGAGAAGAATGGATCTGCAAATGAATTATAAGGAGTCTCTTTTGTCCAGAAAGGGTATAGAGGTATGGAGGACGCATTTATCGGAAAGAGATTTTATATTGAATAAGGGCTATATTTCCATTGATCGATCAGGACCTTTTCCTAAGGTCTCTCTTTCACGATCACTCAAATCAACCTTAGCAAAGGGTCGGGAAAAGGCAGGAATAGTGAACATTCTTGGAAGGGAGGTAGGTCACAAGGCTGTGTGTCACAGATTATCTACTATATGGAACATGAATAGAACCCAAGTTCTGGATATAGGAAGGGGGTTCTTCTTCGTACAATTTGAAGAAAAAACGGAGAGGGATAGGGCTCTCTTTGGTGGTCCATGGATAGTTCTCAGGAGTTATTTGCTTGTACAAGCCTGGACTCCTAACTTCCGTGTGCAGCAAACGCAGATTGGGCGTACAACAGTATGGATTCGACTCCCGGAGCTGCCCCTACATTATTATGTTTTCACTCATCAATCACTCATCAGTCACTCTCCATATTCTCTTTTTTTCTTTATCCATTCTCATGGGTTTCTCTCTCTCTCTATTCCAAAGTCTCTCATACTTCTTGTCTTCTTGATTTAGGCTTCCCTTTTTCTTTTTTCTTTTTTTTTTTCCTGTTTTCTTGTTTTTGTTTTTGCTGTTTATGTTAATTATTAATTTCATTTGCCCTTTTCTATTTTCTATTTTCATTTAAAAATTTATGATAAAAGATATATTAAATGAATAAATAAAAAATAAATATATTTTATAGAATAAAATTTACATACATGCAAATTATATAATATTTATATGTAGTATATATTTTATATATCTGTTTTATCAAATATTTTTATATTTTATTAAGGCAAATGAAAATGGGACGTATAAGCTTGTAGAAAATTAAACTTGAATATTTCAAAAAAAAAAAAAAAGAAAATTAATTTGAACACGTTTTTTGAATATTCTAACTGATATTATAATTTATCAATGAAACACTTGCTACTATTCTCTTTATTATTCAAAATATGTGAGGTATAAGAAACAATTACGATAAAAATTATATGTGAAGTATATATTTAGTATATGTGAGATATAATTTATAACTGTTTTGTATATATAATAAATATATTTCTCATATATATCTCACATAGAAGATTTTTTACCGTACAACTTGCAATTATATTTTGGAGTATTTCAATAAGTCCACTAGTAATTTATTATTTTTTTGTTTTGTTTATTCATTCAATATATATTTAATTATATATTTTTCGTATACCTCACATATATTATTTTCTATTTCAATATAACAACTTTTATTACAATTAAAAATAATAAGATATCTGAAATAAATAAAAAAGAAAATTCTGATAAGTTTTTTTATTAAAATAGTAATGAAAAATTGGAGGTTTAGTAAGAAAAATTCTACTTGTTAAAAAATTTATAAATTTTAGAATTACGATATTTAGATTTATTAAAAATTACGTTACACAAATATATAAAACATATACTGTATATATAAGTATTATATATTAATTTGTCATATACTTTTCATTGTACAATTATTTTATTTTTTTTATAATTGTAAACTATTCATTTATATTTTATACACAAATTAAAATAAAAAAAAAGTGATTATCATTTTTCTCTTTTTAGTATATATTAGAAATACCTTTGCAAAGTATATACTTATATTTTTAACAATTTACCTTATAATTGAATAAGTAAGGATATTTTCATTTAAAGCAAGAACTTATAGTATAATTGCAGTAAATATTTAATATATTTACAGTATATATTTAGCATATGTATAATATATGTTTATTATACACTACAAAAAAATACGAAAATAACGACCATCAAATGTGGTCACTAAGTGGTCACTAAAATAGTCTAGTGACCACTTAGCAACCACAAAATATGGTCTTAAAAAATCTCGTCGCTAGCCTAGTTTAGCGACCACATTAAAAGTGTGGTCACAATTTGTGATCACCATATATTATGGTCGCTAAATGAGCTACCACTTCGGTGACCACATTATTGGTCATACAATTATCTTCTTGTGGTCAGTAATAATAAAAAGAAAATACCACGGTGGACTAAATAGCGACCACTATTGTGGTCACTAAAATGTGGTCGGTAATCTGGTCTCTAAAAAGTGGTGACTAATGTGGTTACAATTTAAATTGTAATCACAGTTTAATGACCACTTCTGTGGTCTCAGTTTAGAGACCACTTCTTGTGGTCCAGTTTGGTGACCACTTCTTGTGGTCACAATTTAGGAACTCTTAGAATAGAGACCACTATTTGTGGTCATAATTTAGCAACCACTATTATGGTCACAGATTAAGAATCGTAAAATAGCGACCACTCATGTAGTCACAATGTAGCGACCACTTATGTGGTCACAATGTAGCGACCACTTATGTGGTCTCTGAATAGTGACCAATTATTATATGTGGTCACAAAGTGGTTACTATTTAATTAATTATTATTAATAATTTAAATTGGTAAATAACAAATTTATAATTATATAAATAATTAAGTAATTATTATTTAAATGTAAAATTTACAATCCATTAAAATATTAAACGTGCAAATACAATAAAATATTTAAAATATATTATATGTATGTCTGTCTGTCATAAAAATAATAAATATGAAATAGAATCCCAAGAATGAGGATTTGGTGGCGGCTGAGTGCGATCCCCGCTTGGACCATCTGATAGCGGCTGATTGTCGCGAATCCTCTCTCTCTCCTCTAACATCTGCATCTGCAATGCCATGCGGCGCATCATCTCATTAGAGCTATGAATAGTATTACGTAGATCATGTACCTCATCTTGTAATTGAGAGTGTGATTCCTCAAGCTCCCGAATACGTTGATGAGCTGCTTGAAGGAGAGGTGCAGAGGATGTAGAGGCTTCGGATGTAGAGCTGGATGATTTATTTCGGCCTGTTCCATACATGTATCTGCTTTGCGATGAAGCCTCAATTGCTTCTAAGAATATTCGATCCTCATCGTCCTGTGTCAGATCAATTTGATTTCCAGATTCATCTTGGGATGCTGTAGAAATGAGCTCCTGAATTCGCTCCTGAAACAAAAGTCACATCAAATAAGCAGTTATCTTAATTAAAAACATAAGTTGGGTTTTTTGATAACTTACCCCAACCTGTCTTGCACGTTGATCAACGTACTCCTTCGACCCATCTGGAGCTCTCTTCATATAGGTTTCATTAAAAATTCGAACCTTACTAGGTGGGGCACCCTCCTTCATCTCCTGAAATTAACAAATTAGATATTAGATATGCAGAAATTGTAATAATTTATTAAACATCAAAAAGTAAAAGATCTTTACAATCCGTCTAGCGTGCTCAGCTATCGATATAGACCCACATGTGTGTCGTGATGGCCCCGATCCTATACTGCCAGTCTCACTCAAACAATTTCTTGATTGACGCTCTCTCATCGACTGAAATGAGACATCAGTCCACTTATGTTGCCAACTATGCCACACTTTATCTGACACAAATGGTGGCTTTCCTTTAACTCTCCAACGGTAGAGCATATCTGAGTATCTCTTACCTGCGAGTTGCTCCCATAACGCCTTAACCACTCCATTCCAACCATCCTCCCATTCATAGTATTTCTACAAAAAAAAATGTAGACAATAAAAGTTAGTGAAAATATATAAAAGAATTTTAAAAAAATTTGACGGAGTCCCCCCTAAAAAGTGGATAATCCAAAATTTTCCTGGAAGACATTTCAATATGCATTCATAATTCTCAATTAATTATACTAATTCTCATCAACTCACAGTCAAATTATTTGAAAATTCTCATTTTCAATCATATCAACATTCATGCAATTTTAAATACAATTATGATACAGTTTCACTTTTAATTGAACTTTTACAACAATTTAAACATAAACATTTCATCAACCTTTAGATTTATTTACCTGAAATTCACCCCAATACAAATCTTGCACATCTCGTGACACCGCTTTCCACCTGTATCCCTCTGGATCTAGTCTCTCCTTAAAGATGCAAGAGATTCGAGCAGACATATTATGGGACTCAACAAACCTGCAATTATATAAATGCACAAGAATTAGAAACCAACACAAAACGCAATTAATATATAAAACAAACAAGTATGAAATGTCGCACCTCCCATCATGTAATCGTCGTCTCTTACGAATGCCTAGGTAACTGCTCCCTACAATGGTATCTGAAGCAGGTGTGTTAGGGGTATGTGGCTGCGAGTCAATCCCTGCTTGCGAAGATGTATGAGGTACCCCTGTGGATGGTACCCGAGAGTTGGATGGACCCGATGAATGTGGATCAGCTGATATGGATGGGTTTGTGCTAGCTGATATGACTGGGTCAGTGCCAACTAAAGTGGAGGTTCCAAATGTCTCTATGCCAGCTATTGTAGAGGTGGCTCCAGATGGTGGTGATGTAGAAGCAACAAATGTGGATGAAATATGACCCCTAGCAGTGGCTCGTCCTCTGCCCCCCTTTATAGGGCCATCTCTACCACGACCTCGACCCCTCATATATTAAATTAAAACAAAAAGTTGAATCATGTTAATAACAGTTTTTAGATATACCACAATTTACTCAATGGACTCACTAGAACAACCTCTATTCACTATCATTTTCTGTCATATCATTTATGTTATCATCATCTGAATCAGATGAGCTTTCTGTTAATAAGTGTGGTTCTTCATATTCATCTTTTTCTTCATCATCATCATCATCGACAATATATTGTGGTTCACCTATTGGATCATTCAATGTCCTTTGTTGATCCTCTTCAATAATTTCAACATTATGAATGTCAATTGTCTCTTCTTGAAATGGAATAGGTTATTGGATCTGTGTTCTTTGGGAATAGCTTTTTGGCATCTCAACAACTCCTCTTGGTTTGATTTTTGAAATGACCCACCAGTCACTTTTGTCCTTTCGTAAGCTTGGATACGAACAATAATATACTTGAGTTGTTTGCATTGCTAAGACAAAGGGTTCATACTTATCGTATCGTCTTCTATGGTTGACCTCAATAATGTTGTAATGCTAGTAAACCTTGGTACCCACATCAGGAGTTGGATCAAACCAATCGCACTTGAATAAAACTGTTAGCTTAATTGGCCAGTTCGGATATTCTAGTTGCACTACTTCCCTTAATTGACCGTACCAATCATTCGTATTATGACTATAGTTCTGACCCTTTATGCAAACTCCACTGTTCATTGACAATGTGCTAGTACCACGCTTTACTGTGTGAAACTTATATCCATTGACAAAATAGTCATTGTATGTTGTAACAGTTCCTAATAGACCTTTTGCAAGATCTTTGAGGAAGTCATTGTGAATACCAGAATTTGGATCATGTGCCTGAAACAATATCATATTGTGTTTACCTATTTTAAAAATGTGAATATTAAATGACATGTATGAGAAAGAAAGGCTCACATAGGCTTTGAACCATATAGCAAAGTCCACCTCAAGTTTAGCATCGACTTCTGCGTTAGTAATATTCGGATTGAGGTGTTGCAACATATCAGTGTAAATCCTACCATTTCATCGAGTTGTGAATAAAATAATTAATATATAATATATTGAGTTGTTAATAGTATCATATAGATGAGACATTTGACTTAGAAGAATACTAACCTTACATATGGTTCAACTTCTTGACAGTTAAGCAAAACATAGGAATCAGCAGCCTTGTATTCTTGAGAAGTCATATGTCTATTTTTGGACCGACCAAGTGGCCTACCACTGTATTTGAAAATGGATAGGTTTAAAGGATTTTCCGAGGGAATGTAATCCCCACCACCTTCATAATTTCGAGGCACATTCCTTATTTTTGTTTGCACGTGATCCTCAAAATAGTATGAACAAAATATTGATGCTTCCTCAACTAGATATGCATTACATATTGAGCTTTCTACATGTGCCTTGTTCTTGACATTGAGCTTCAATTTTCGAAGATACCTTTACAGTGATAGGTTGAATAAGATATATGCACTAATGAAATGTTATGACTTCAAATGATGACTTAAAAGGTAGATTTTACTAACCTTTCAAATGGATACATCCATCGGAACTGTACCGGCCCAGCAATGCGTGCCTCATAAGGCAAGTGGACTGGAATATGTTCCATAGAATCGAAAAAACTTGGAGGAAATATTCTCTCTAACTTGCATAAAATAATTGGGATTTCTGATTCAAGTCTGGGCATGTCTTCATTTGTAATTACTGTTGCAGTTAGACTTTTAAAGAACAAGCTAAGCTCGGTAATAACCTTCCACACATTAGCAGGTAGTAGTTCCCGAAATGCAATAGGCATCAATCTCTGCATGAAGACATGACAGTCGTGACTTTTCATGCCAAATAGCCTCAATCTCTGTTTATCCACACATCTGCCCATATTTGACACGTACTCATTAGGAAATTTCAGATTTGATACCCATTCAAATAACACTTTCTTAGCCTTACTGTCTACGGTGTAACAAGTCTTTGGGTATTTATCAGTTGAATCCAACTTATCAAGTTCTGGCCTCCGACAATACGCATTAAGCTCTTGCCTTGACTTAAGAGTGTCCTTTGTTTTGCCAGGGATATTCAACACCGTATTGAATAAATTATCGAATACATTTTTCTCAATGTGCATGACATAAAGGTTGTGTCGAATCAGATTAGAGCTCCAATAAGGCAAATCCCAGAATATGCTACGTTTTCTCCACCCACTTGATTGACTAACCATTCCGTTAATCTCAACAGCATTTACTTCTGTTACTTTCTTCAAACCCAGATGTTCAATTCTGCTTAATATCTCTGAACCTGATCTACTTGGAGGTGCGACATCTGTTACAAAATTGATCTCATTCAATCTTCATGTGCTATGCTAACATTGCAGTAAGGATAATGATTTGTAAATATATTTATAAATTGATCTCATTCAGTCATTTGAGGAATTAGTTTAGCTTAAAAAAAAACTCACACCAAAATTAAAAAATAAAATTAGTAAAAAAATACTTACACTGTAATTGATTTTATATGTCAATTAAACTGATTAAATTGAAAAAATTGGTTTAATTTAATTGGTTCAATTTTTAATTAAAGGAGAAGACTAATTGAAATATAAAGGAAGGGGATTTAATTCAAAAATTTGAAAAAAAAAAAAGCAATTTAGCTGAAGATAAATTAAAGAGGAAAATTAAAAATTGAAAAGGAATTTAATTATAAATATTAAATTGAAAAAAAGAGATGATTAAAGATTGAAATTTAAAAGAAAAGAAAAAGAGTTAATTAAAAATATATTAAAGAATAAATTAAAAAAAGAAATAAATTTTACTCAATAAAATTAATTAAAGAAGGTAATTAAAAAAAAAGAAAGAAATTTAATAGAATAAACTGAAAAATAAATAAAGAAAAATGAGTCCAATGGAAAATAATTTAAAAAAGGAAGTTGAAAAACCAAAACAAAATAATTTAAATGAAAAAAAAATAGAGATGAAAATTAAAAACATAAAAGGAATTTAAATGAAGAAAATTAAATCAATTCAATTTTTTCAATTTCTTTTGCTAAATTAATTGAATCACTTAATCAAATCAAATTAACTATATACAAATTGATTTATTAACATTTTATCAATTCAATTGATTAAATCCAATTTTGCTCATCCCTAATCCCTAATCCCTTTTATACGATTGCTTTTCATTAAGAATTTTTTTTTAAATTTCAACACAAGAAGAAAGAGTTTGATTATTCATTACAATTAAAAAAGGTGATTAAAATTGCTAATTAACATAACTTATAATTTAGTATCTAATCTATACATGGTTTGCATAAAAATATTAAGAATAAAAATGACCAGTGAATATTGTGTAAGATTAATAATTAATTATAATAAATAGGTTAAATTAATAAAATACACAATAATTGAAAAAAATTCAAACTAAGCAGTCATCATAATTGAGTACTTTTAGCTACACTCGACCAATATAATAGAATAGTTCATCTGTCTAATGATTGAGACACTGCTATTATACTAATTTCCAACTAAAATTTCATACTTTTTTCTCATGCATAACACATTTATATATGATATAAGAATATGTTCTAATCAAAATATTTATAATATTTATTTATTTTTAATATATTAAATTTGATACATTAATTATTTTATTAACAAATAGTAAAGAAAGTCTTAATTTAGAGATAACAAATAAATTTGGTTCATAAATTGTGACCACACAAAACTATGGTCACTACATACAGACCACTTAAAGATATGGTCACTAAATAGTTACCACATAAGTGTGTAGTCGCTAAACGAAAATCAAAAACTAGTGACCACTAACAATGTGGTCTCAATTTTAGCAACCACCAATAAATATGGTCACTTAATAGCAACCACCAATAGATATGATCACTAAATAGCGACCACCAATAACTGTGGTCGCTAAATAGAAACCACAAATAACTGTGGTCACTAAATAGAGTGGTAATAAAGTGGTCACTGTATGGTCTTTATTTTAATAAATTAATATTGGTCTTCTTTGTCACAATGTGATCGTAAATTAGTCTCTATTTAATGACCATATTTTTGTGGTCACTAATTGTGGTCGCTATGTTGTTATTTTTTTGTAGTGATATACGAGATATATGTTCAAAAATATGAAGTACATGTACATTATATGATTTGCCATAACAATGAATTATTATTTAAGGGATAAAAAATATTTGGTCATATTTATTGTATAATATTCTATTCAAAAATATAATAATCTAACAGTTGAGAGAGAATCTTGAATTCAGACGATGCAAGATTACCTTATCTATGGAATATACAAGATATACCAATTTGCTAGCAAAAAGTGTATTTTGTATACCCAATTTTAAAGTATTTTTGGAAGAGGGAAAAAATAGAAATAAAAAAAAACATCACTTTCAATTTGTCTTGTCCTTATATTAGAATGTACCAACGAAAGAAAAGTAAGAAATTATAACAAATGGAATGAGTAAAATAAAGATTGGGAGTAGGAGATAGTCAAGAAAATGAAAAGGATATTTAGGTTAACTTTAGATTTAGTGATTTTGAATAAGGAAATTAAAATAATTAATAAATTTATTTGAAAAATTTAAAAATATATGGATTTTGAAAAATTTTCTACCTACAAAAATTCTTCATTTTTAAAAGATTTGATTTCTCACCTCTTAGGTGAAAAAATTTATAATCCACCATTTTTTTTTATATATGAGAGATTATTGTCAATTTTTTTATTCTAAGATTCTTCATAATAAATTAATAGTATTCCAAAACTATTTTTAAGCCTAAAAATACAATAAAAACTATTTGCAAAATTTTTTATTTTATTTTTCACTTATTTTATTAATATTGGTTTGAATATTAACTAAAAAAATTAATGAGTTCCATGAAAAAAGTATTAATGAATTAATTTATTCATAAATATAGTATAAAAAATAAGTCTATATATAATTTTGAGCTAAAATTTGTAACTATATCAAATTTGACAATAATAATAATTTTTTTTCAGTTGTATTTTTAAAAAAAATTTACTTTAAATTATATTACTTTACAATTAAATATAAATATGATAAAAATACTAAAAAATATTTAATTAATGATAAATTATCAATATTTATTAAAAAATAAAAATAAAAATTAATTATTAAATTTATAATTATGATAATTAAATAAAATATGAATAAAAAAATTAATTTATCAAATTTTACATTCAAATCAATCTATACAATTTTTTGAATAAATTGATTTCAAATTTTATTAAATCTAAATTTTAAAAATTTTCAACGCAAAAGGCTGTAGGTATTTTTTTTTTCTTTTAATTTTCGATTGATTGATTAATTGATATAAAAAAAATATTTTTGATTGATTGATTAATATAAAAAAGAAAAAAAAGAGAGAGAGAAAGATAGAAGCGTGAAAAGGGTGTTGCTCTTTGTTTTTTTTCTTTTTGAATTTTGTAATTGACCAAGTCATGGAAAGAAAGGGAAACAAAGAGAAAAAGTCAAAACCAGTACTTTATTTCGATCTAATTTGCTCACCCATAGTTTTGTTGCTCCAGGGAATTAACCATGCCCACAAAAATTTAGTTTGTGTCAGATTTGCATGGGGTTTTAATGATGTCTTGTACCATAAGAATGAGTAAAAAATCAATTACTCAAAATAAAGAAAATAAGGTAAAAGTAGAAAAAAAAAGGACGGAATAGAAAGTTAATTTCTGGATTTTTTTTTTAAAAAAAAGGGGTATAGGGTATCTTTTTTCAAAAGAAAAAAAAGGGTTGAATTTGAAGATCTATTCTTGGAATGGAGAAAAACCCAATAGGAAGTGTAGTTATATTTAAATTTTTATTCTTTACACTCAAGGACAAAATAGTAAAATAGTTAATTTTGAAAACAATACCACCATTTTAGGACCTAAAAAATTTGTATTTTCCAGAAAATTTAATCTCTTATCTGATGAAGAATTATTTCCAGAAAAAAAAAACTTTGCATAACGTATTGTAGTGGAGAAGAGTATAAAGGAGGGAGAGGGAGACACCAATTAAATGACAAAATTACTCTTAATTTTAAATTTTCACTCTTTAAGTTTGACAACAAAATTGTAAAACAATAATTTTAGAATTTAATTTCAATACATTAGAAGCTCAAAAAACACATTCAAACTCCAAATAAGCAGATATTTCAATACACGAATTTTCTAACATAACACATTATGCAATTCAATCAAGAAACAAATATATCATAAAATTTTCACACAATAATATTAATGATAAGTTATAAAAAAATACCTCAAATGATGTAAATCACTTTGATATAACATTTATACCAATATTTCTTCTAATTTTGCAAAATATTCTTTTTGATTGTAGCTTTGAGCAACCATTATTCAAATAACTACTAATCATGCTTGATATGCTCTTTAGATAAATTTGCAAGAATTCAAATTGATTTTGATACCTATTTTTTTATGGGTTCTTGTTGGTTAGTAGACATAGATAAAAATTTCTACTTTGTGATTACTAGCTTGTAAAGAATATGTTCCTTTTACAATCCACTTTTTTTTCACATAAACATCTTTTCTCAAATAGTAGTATTCAGAATATGACTTTTTTTTATTGCAATAAAAATATGTGATATGAGGAAAAATATGTGAAACAAATTTATAAAATTATGTATAATCTTTAACATATTTTCCAAAACCATCAACAACAACTCTTTTATTTTTTCCAAATCTATTTGAAATTCTATGATATCTAAGCTCTTTAGTTAAAAAATATTTTTCATATAAAAGTTTTTCAATCTTTTTATTTTTCTTTTTAATCTCCTAATGCACCAAAATATTTTGCCTTGTAATATTATTATGAAGATCAATGGTTTTTAATTCATTTTTTCATATTTTTCAGCTTCTTTCATAAAATCATTATATTTTTTCAAAAGATTACTATGTAAAGTTTTCAAATCAGCTTATGAATTTTCTAAAACAACATTTTTTTTCAATTTTGTATATTTATAATGCAACTCTTCAACATAACTCCAAACGTCATCATCACTAGAAGAGTTAAAATCACTTACCTTAGATTTTTATCAAGATTGAGGTCAAAAGTTCATATTCTTTTAGCCTTTTTGGTATTCGCCATCAAAATCATAATTGTAATTTCTTTTTCTTTCGAGTTAGTTGAACTTGTGCTTGATTCTTCAATGTTTCTCCTAGTGGCAACCAATCTCTTTTCTTGTACTTCTTCCTTTTATATTTTAGTTTTGGACACTTTAATTTAATATGCCTAAATTAATTGCATTTATAATACACTACATAAAGTCTTGAATCTTTCACATCTTCAGTTACTTCATAAGTTGCCTCAAATTTATTCCAAATTTACTTTGTCATATCACACTTGGATACTCGGTTGAATTTATTTGTATCTAACCCACAAAATAAGAAGTTCATAGTATTTGAGTTTGCTTTTGCTGCTTGTTTTTTATTTTTTGTCATCTCCTTTATCTTCTTCGTTGTTCAATTTTTATTTGTTGGATGTGTGTAACCTTTCAAAATTGATTCCTAACAATCTAAGTCATTAGATTGAAGAAAATGAGTCATTCTTATATTTCAATATGCATAATTTTCACCAAAAAGTAGATGAGGTTGTGTGATAAATTGATATTTTTGAGATGAAGTTGCAATGGGTGAAAAAATAGCATTGTTTGAGGCTGATGTTATATTTATGGATTTCTCTAAGGATGTGAAGCCTTAAGTGAAGGGAGAAAGACTTTGATACTAAATGTTGGCCCCGAAATAGGTTAAAAGAGGGATGAATTGAGATTTTAAGATTTTCTATCCCTTATAAAATTACTCATATTTTTAAAGTATTTTAACAGTACGCTAATGCTGGACAAATAATATATACAAGAATAATTTAATATATCTTTCCAAAAGATCAAAGTATATAATAAAAAATATTTGTCAATATCTAAATTTGTTTTTGTAAAATAAATCACTCCTTTAATTTGCAACAAAACTTTAAACACATTTAAGTATAAATGAGTTTTTTTTATAAATATTTTTAAACACTTTTTGACATAAAAATCAAATTCAAGATTTTTTAGGAAATCAAAATATTGAAGTTGAAAATAAGAAAAGAAAGAATAATTTGACACACTTGAATTTATAATAGTTCGACCTTTTATCTATATCTACTCCTCAATACACAATCTTAAGAGTTTTTCTCCACTAATGATTTTTTTCAAGGGCATGAATCAAGTCAAATACAGTCTTAGAGTTCTATCAAACTCTCTTAAGTTCAAAACCAAGTTTTAACAAAATAAAACTTAAAAGCACTTGATTAGTTTTTTTAATCTCAAATGTGTTAAACAACCTAACAACAAAGGTTTAAAATTTACCTTGAAAACTCCTCGAGAAATAAACTCCTCACAAACTTAAAAGATAATTTAAACAATGAACAACTAGAGTCAAAATAAAGATATCTAAAAAGGAAGCTCAATTTGGAAGGAAAATGATTTAAGGAGAGCATAATATTTTTTTTTCTTGTGAAATATTTGATATTCTAACAAACAAGTATTTTATAGTTTTGAAGTGAAAAATAGCCAGTAGAAATATATTTTTGTTTTCCAAAATGTAGCCGTTATTTTGTCTTCTAGTGAAATATGTTATTTTTGTAATTAGAATACTCAATTAGAATATTCAATTAAAATATTCGACTAAAATACTATATTATAAAACTACTTTTTTGACTATAGAAAAATACTTTATCTTAAAAACTTTTATACTTTGAATTTCACTTTTAGATACACATTATAATGACTTTACTTTGCACATGCAACTCTTTTTTTGAATATATATCTTTTACCTCAAATTCTTGTGCAACATAAACTGAATTTCAAATACATATATGTAACAAATTATAATTCCCAAATCATGTTTTTAGAATCATCAAAATTAGGAATACAAGTAATGTAGCCTTTGAACCAACACTACAGTGGTTATTTGGCTCCAGAATATGCTATGCACAGGCATGTCTTGATGAAGTCTGACATCTATATTTTCAGTGTGCTAATACGGGAAGTTTAAGTTGCAAGAAAAACAATTTTTTTGACCATTCAGACAGTGCTGAAGACCTCTTGAGTTATGTCAGTTCAGAATTAAGCTTGCAATTATAATTTTCTTGGCAAGGTTAAAACAGTTTTATTGAAGTTTTGCAGGAATGGAAACATTGGAGAAATGGCAGTTTTTGGATGAGACTATAGCAGAATCTTGTTCAAGAAATGAAGTGATAAGATGCCTGTAGCTTTGATTGTTAAGTGTTCAAGAAAATCCAGCTGAGAGGCCAACAAAGGCCACAGCCCGACACCCTAGTACACCCTTGATAGCCATCAGGCCCATGGCCTGCTGATAGAGCTCTGTTGAGAACTCTTAATTGTCTAGGGTTCAGGACTTACTCTCCCCTCTTCAGCTAACCACTAACAAATTTACTCTCGGTCAAAAAAAAAAAAAAAAGGAAAAAAGTACACCCTTGATAGAATGAGTAAAACAAATAAATAAAGACATGCTGCAGTTTTTTCTTTTAATTTTTTTTAACAAACATCTGTATTGTACTGTTTCCTATAGAACTATTCTGATATCGGAAGTGAGAAAATGTTAGCATCATTAAGACTTTCTAGCATAATGAGATTAATTATTGCACTACTTAATTGAGGCCATGCAAAGGGAAATATTCATAATGAGTTGCAATTTCATTGCTCCATATTTTTATTGTTTGCATGACATTTTCTTTAATTGTTAAAACAGTGCGGTTATAAACAGAACATATAAAAGCCAAAGAGGACTTTCATCAAACACCTTGGAAGGCAAAAGAAATTGAATTGAAAAACTGATTTAATTGATGTCAGAATTAATCTGCCATTAAATAGGAGAAATAGTAACAAACTCACAGAAAAATTAGGGAAATTAATAAATTATAAAAAGCTCTTGACCTTAAATTTAATTAATTGCTATTATAATTTAAATTCAACTTAAGTAAAATTTCCAAATAAATTTCACATGATAATTTTAATACAAAATGTCAGAAGACCATAAATCTATAATAAATTTTAATTATTTAGAGGTACAAGTAGATAGGAGTTCTGAATTAACACTAAAAATACTTTGTATGTATTTATCCTCTCATAAATAAAGTTTTTAATATAGAACAGTGGCCTAGCTACTTTGGTTAAATCAAGTTGAATACAATATTGCCGTGCCGTGCTTTTAATTTTTCTCTGTTGTTGTTGAAGCGACCCTCTAAGATAATGTCAAAGTAAACGACAGTCGACGGGTCAATGTCTCGTTTCCTCTGCGCTATGTTAAGGAGTACTCATTAGTTAATTAGTTTGTCCCCTTTCCAATTTCTTTGAAGAGTTCTGCTAAGAAAAGTAATAATAAAACAAAAATTAAAAAAGTCTTTAGAAGGGTTGCCTGTCCTTTTTCTCACTTTGATTCTGATAGACGAACGACTTTTTTAAGTTCGTTTTTTCCATAATTACTTTACGAATTTTTTCTCAATGAATTTGTTTTTTTATTAATCAAATCTTAGTGCAAATTATCAAATTAGTTTAACACAATTGGGCATTCTGACCTCTTTGTCAAAAAGTAAACTAAAGAAGAAAAAAAAACTACTAGCTCTTAATGTAAAGTTTAACCTTCTCCCACTTCATTAAATTATATTCACGAGTTCTTTAATTAACTAAATTAATAATAAATTATTATTTGAACAAATAATTTATACTTTGCAAAGATGGATATATGATCATAAATACAAGATCTTAATTACTTGTAAATTCTAATTTCTTTTATATGTCAATTTACAGTTGAATTGATTAGATCTATGACTGTAAACAAAATTGTAGTATTGACTTACGTAATTAAAAAAAAAAAACACACACACACACACAGACAAATAAATATTGAAGCAAGCTTAGCATGCGTATATAGAATTGGACTCACTGACGTAACTTGTTGATATAATTGCTTCCATTATCATTTCTCATATTTACATTAGGAGCTTGAATGTGTTAAATTCATAACAGTACCAAGATTTGGAGAATTTCAAGGCAATTAATTTAACAATATCAAAAGCAAGTCTTTTTTATTTTGTTAAAATTTCTGAAATTTTTCATTAGAAATTTAAGTCTAAAAATTCTTTGTCGTTGATTTTATATTCTCCATTATAAGCTTGTACTTGTTTTATAATTCTATTTAATTAAGGTTTGTTCTTAAAAGAAAAAGTATCAGTGTCCTCATTAAATCAGTTTGAATGGCAACCGGGCGGTGAGATATAAAAATTGGGGTTGGTCAGGGGTTGAATCGATCCAAAACTTATGTAAATCTCATCCAATCAGATAGGTCGGTTAAACCATATCTTACGTAAAATGGAGGACTTCATTACTTGAGAAATCAAATAAACAAAAAGGAATATTAACTTGCAATAAATCATGAATGAACCTTGCTCAGTTTTTGGTTCACTTGCATGTATTAATCATTACATTATAGAGTTTGTTTTTATTTTTTTATTTTAGTTTGGAAATTTATTTTTAATTTAATTTTGCTTTATGAATATATTTAATTTCATCAGTAACTTTTGAATTTTCTAAAAGTCTTATTATCGAGATAGTAAAGAAATTGAGTAAAAATAAAAATAATTAGAATGATTACTAATTTATTTTTCATGATATTTTATTACTACTTCGTTATAATAAAGTATTTTCCAATATTCTGTCCAACCATTATATATATTAAGGCAAGCAAGCAATGAAAGTGTGGAAGGGAGACTAGAAAATACAGTAATCAACAGATGGATTCCCACCACTGCATTAACTCTTTGTTACCCTTAACTATTATGCTTTGCTTCTTCAGCCTTTCTGACGGTGCAGATATCGTCTATTTGTACACCTATTGCCCAAACACAACCACTAAACCACCAAATAGTATCTACGAGAGAAATCTCAATTCTCTCCTCTCTTCTCTTTCCTCCAATGCCACCCAGAAGAATGGATTCTACAGCACCACCGCCGGTGAAGGTCAATCCAACACGGTCTACGGCCTCTACCTTTGCCGCGGAGATGTTTCCATGGACGTCTGTCGAGACTGCGTAGCAAGTGCAGGCAGAGAAATCATTAAGAGTTGCCCAAGGAAATACGAGTCCATCATTTGGTACGATGAATGCATGCTGCGTTTCTCCAACAAAACAATCTTCTCTCAGGCGCAAGAGCGACCCTCTTTGCAAATGTGGAACACGCAGAACGTAAGCGAAGCACAGCGGTTCATGCAGTTATTGGAGAAAACGATGAATGATACAGCTAAAGAGGCTGCGAACGATCAGTCTGGTAAGAAATTCTCCACAAGGGAAGTGAATCTTACGAGTTTTCAGTCACTGTATACTCTTGTGCAGTGCACACCTGATTTATCAGCCGCGGCCTGTAATTCTTGTCTACAAGATGCCATCAGTCGGCTTCCAAGGTGCTGTGATGGAAAACAAGGAGGAAGAACTATATTCCCTAGCTGTAATGTTAGATATGAACTGTACAGGTTTTATCAGGTTGAGGTCACAGCCCCAGCACCGTCTCCGCTACCTCTACTTCTCCCTCCTACTCCTCCTCCAGGGCCTAGGCAGAGAGGTTAATTTGATTTTGTTCTCATATATTCTTTCTGAGAAAGTATGTAAGAATAAGATTCATAAATGTGTATGAACGATGCAGGGAAGAGGACAGTTTCTACAGTTATAATAATTGCCATTGTTGCTCCAATCCTCATCTCCATTGTACTTTTTGCGGCTGGCTACTGTTTTCTGGTCAGAAAATCTCAGAAGAAATTCGACGCAACTCAGGAAGAAAGTGGTAAAAAACTGAATGATTGTATTCTCGTAACGTAGAGATTCATCCCTTGATCCGTCGTTAATTTTGTTTAGGACGAATTTTGCAATTATTTCGTCTCCGTTGTTATTCGGGCAAATTCTTGTAGTGGATATTTATATAAATTTGTATTTGTTTGTGCAGTTGGTGATGGGGATAAGATTTCATCTGTAGAGTCGTTGCAATTTGATTTTGGAGCAGTAGAAGCAGCCACAAACAAATTCTCTCAGGATAATAAGTTGGGTGAAGGTGGATTTGGTGTGGTTTACAAGGTGAGAAATTTTTGGCAATTTATGTGTGAAAATTGCGAGTTTGCAATTTATGTTAACAAATAAATTCGATGGATTATAATAATGGTGGAAATTGTTTCTCAGGGTACACTTCCTGATGGACAGGAAGTTGCTGTGAAAAGGCTATCTTCAGACTCCGAGCAAGGATCAGAGCAATTTAAGAATGAAGTTGTATTGGTGGCCAAGCTTCAACACAGAAATCTAGTGAGGTTATTGGGATTTTGCTTGCAGGGAGAAGAAAAGATACTTATTTATGAATTTGTACCCAACAAAAGCCTTGATTACTTCCTTTTTGGTTTGCTCCATCTCTAACTATATATTTCTTTCTTTCTATTTTCTTTTTCAGAAAGAAAAGGAAAAAGATTATGTTATGACCAAATTTGCTGTCACCTAAGCCTATGATTCCTAGTTCTGACTTCCAATTTTTCATGTATGTTTAGATCCTGAAAAACAAGGACTGTTGGATTGGTCAAGACGTTATAAAATAATAGGAGGGATAGCCCGAGGAATTCTCTACCTTCATGAAGATTCTCGACTTAAAATCATACATCGTGATCTCAAAGCCAGCAATATATTGCTAGATGCAGAAATGAACCCTAAAATTTCAGATTTTGGCATGGCTAGGATTTTTGGGTTGGATCAAACGCAAGAAAATACAAGCAGAATTGTTGGAACATAGTAAGTTCTTGGCAGTTTTAGTTACAGTATATAATAATTGAAGTTTTACTTGCGTAATTGTGTGGTCTGCAGTGGTTATTTGGCTCCGGAGTATGCTATGCATGGGCAATTCTCAATGAAGTCCGACATCTATAGTTTCGGTGTGCTGATACTAGAAATTATAAGCGGCAAGAAGAACAGTTTTTTTGACCGATCAGACAGTGCAGATGAGGACCTCTTGAGCTACGTGAGTCCAGAATTAAATTGCAATTATTTTTTTCCTGACAAGGTTAAAACCTGTTTAATGATTTCTTGCAGGCATGGAAACATTGGAACAACGGTACAGCCTTAGAGTTTTTGGATGAGACTATAGCAGAATCTTGTTCTAGAAACGAAGTGATAAGATGCCTGCAGCTTGGCTTGTTATGTGTTCAAGAAAATCCAGCTGAGAGGCCAACAATGGCAACGGTAGTTCTCATGCTGGATAGTTTCTCTGTCACTCTTTCGTTACCTCAAAAACCAGCCTTTTTTCGGCATAGTAGAACGAATCAGTGGATAGAATTGGGATCATCTACAAGCAAGTCAGTACAGTGTTCTGTTGATGAGGCCTCAATAACACAAGTACACCCACGGTAGTCGTTAGAATGTGCGAAACAAATAAATAAGGACATGGTGCTGTTTTTTTTTTTTAATATTTAAATAAACGTCTGTATTGTTCTATAATTTGGAAATGATCTATGGTTTTGTTGCTTCTTACATTAAGCCTTTCTAGGATAGCATAATGTGATGAATTATTGCACTGCTTAATTGAGGTCTAGCAAAGGGAAATTGTTAATTTTTTAAGAGAATGTAGCGGCAAGAGGATTAAAATATGGTTGAAAATTTTACCCAAAAAAATATGGTTGAAAATTGTCACACAAAAATTTATTAATCATGAAGCCTTAAATAGGCAATTGAAAAACAGAAACTACAAAAAATTAGCATAATAAAATCTGCATCAAACAATACATCAAACTTAAATTTGAAACATTTAAATCCTAGATATCTGAACTAGATAGACTCTTCCTACTACTGCTACATTAACTTATCTGAATTTAAAATAGATTCCTTCAACAACTAAAATACTAAAATTTATTCTACTGCAAACTCAGCTGATGCAAATATTTCAACAGAAATATTCTCAGTGATTTGCAACTTCACTGCTTTATATTTTTATTTTGCTTATATGGTATTCTATCATTAGCTCGATTCATGATCATGAACTGGGTATAGCCAAGTAAAATCCAAGATTGAGAGAGCAACCCTGTTCTGACAACGGAATTCAATTCTGCCTTAAAATGTTTATATGAAAAATGCAAACAATTAAACTAAGCTTGCAGAAAAGACAGAGCTATAACATAATTATCAGAACAATCAGAGCAGGAAACATTGCTGGCCCTGAAGGACTATTTACCACACAAGTCTTCATGTATTTAACTGGAAGCTTGAAGAAAGCGACAGGTTAACATAATTAACTCAAAAAAGTCTGCTCTTTTTTTTTTTTGGTGGAAAAATAAGCCTGCTTTATTAGATATTTTGTAACTTTTCTCGAAGAGGTACAATTATTGAGAGAATAGTTATCCACTTAACCTCCCTCTCCATATGGTAGACATTAAAAAATCGGCAACAAAAATCTCAAGAAAATATTGTCCTCCACTTAAAAAATAATTTCTTAATTAACCAACCTGAAAATCAATTTATGGTTTGAATTTTCTTCTTTTCTGTCACCATTAGTGCCATAGTTCTTCTACCAACGTCACTAGTGTCCTCTCCACTCGGCTGAAGAAAATTCAAAAGAAATGCCAGGTCAGGTCAATTTGGAAAATGAATACTAGGAAACTGTCACAATCAATGTCAGCTGAGGTGACATTTGTTTGTACAGGAGACTTTTGCATCTTCACCTCTGATTCCTCATCTCTATCTCGCTGTAAAACATACAAAAATGGAAACCCAAGAAAAGATAGAATTACAGTAAAACCATGGATTCATGCACTACCCTTTATAATTCGTTGGAAGAAAACAAAGATTAATGAACAGAATGCCTTCCTTCAGTGGATACGTTACCTTTGCATTGATTAACATTCTCTGCTTTCTTGTCCGAACAAGTGAAGCCGCTCCTACTTACAGCGCCCACTACTGCACAAATACAACTAGTTTCACTCCCAATAGCACTTACCAGGTTAATCTCAATGCCGTCCTCTCTGATCTTTCCTCTAGTGCTACAAACAGCAACGGTTTCTACAACACAACTGCTGGCAGAGAACCGCCTGATATGGTATACGGTCTCTTTCTCTGCCGTGGTGACCTCTCTGCTATCAGCTGCCAAGAATGTGTCACGGTGGCTGCGAAAGAGATACTCCGCCGTTGCCCCAGAGAGAGAGAATCATATATTTGGTATGATGAATGCTCATTACGGTATAATAACCAGTCTATCTTTTCCATCATCAGGGAAGTGCCTGGATTTGATATACCAGACTCGCAGAACGTCTCAGAGCCAGATCGCTTCAATCAGTTGCTTGCTATCACAATGAATGGCCTAGCTAGGACAGCTGCAACTGATCTGTCTGGTAAAAAATTTGCAACTCGAGAAGAAAATTTTACAACTAATCAAACACTTTATGGTCTAGTGCAGTGCACCCCGGATCTTTCTGAATATTTGTGCGGTAGATGTCTTCAAAGTGCAATTGCAGCTATTCCTATGTGCTGCAATGGGAAACAAGGGGGAAAGGTTCTGCTTCCGAGCTGCGTCATAAGGTATGAACTATTTCGATTCTACAGAGTCAACACCACCGCTCTAGTGCCTTCACCTTCGGCGACAAGCACTAAAGGTACATCTTTTTCTTTCGGTCTACTCCTTTTTGTTAGGAATATGGCAACCATCTGGTTCCTAGAATTGTTTACGCAGGGAGAAAAAGTGTTTCATCTCAAGTAATTGCTGCCATTGTTGTTCCAATGATCATCTCGTTGGTGCTACTAGCCTTGGGAATTTGTTTCCTGAGAAGGAGAGCAATGAAGAAATACTATGCCACGAAAGAAGGAAATGGTGAGTCTGTTTACCATCAATCTTTAATTTTCAGTTTTTGAAGAATTAGACTTCTAGTGAATGTCAATTTTGAACGGGACTCAGCTATTCAACTTTTAATTTGTTTGTGTAGTAGGAAATGAAGAAATTACAGATGTAAGGTCCTTGCAATTTGATTTAGCCACACTTAAAGCTGCTACCAACAACTTCGCTATTGACAATAAAATTGGTGCAGGAGGATTTGGCACAGTCTACAAAGTAAGAAACTGTTTATTATTATTTGAAGAGACAATTTGCTAAAATTTGTGAATCATCAGTTTGAATCCTCATAACTTTCAGAATCTTCACAACAGCTTTCTATGTAATATCACAATTAATTATGACAAAACTTTCAGGGTACACTGTATAATAGGCAAGAAATAGCCGTGAAGAGGCTATCAAGAAACTCCGGGCAAGGTGCTGCAGAATTCAAGAATGAGGTGATGTTGGTAGCCAAGCTTCAGCACAGAAATCTAGTGCGGCTACTGGGATTTTGCTTAGATGAAAAAGAACATATACTTGTTTACGAGTATGTGCCTAATAAAAGCCTCGACTACTTTCTATTTGGTAAGCCTCATCTAAACACCCTTGATTTTTCTTCAGTTTTTGGATTAGTGGATCTTCTTACATTCTTTTAACTTGATATGCTGACTCTGATGGCTGTTCAGACACTAATAGACAACGACAGCTTAACTGGCAAAAGAGGTATAAGATTATTGAAGGGATAGCTCGGGGTCTGCTTTACCTTCAAGTAGATTCCCAGCTCAGAATTATCCATCGTGATCTCAAAGCTAGCAACATCTTGTTAGATGCAGATATGAATGCAAAAATTTCAGATTTCGGTATGGCAAGAATTTTTGGAGTTGATCAAACGCAAGCAAATACAAGAAAAATTGCCGGCACCTTGTAAGTTTTTATCCTTCTATATATATTCCATAACTTTAAAAGTCAAAATTAATGATTCTTAAGCTTGTACATATTTCATTGGTTTGAAGCGGGTACATGTCTCCAGAGTATGCTATGCATGGACATTACTCTGTGAAGTCAGATGTGTATAGTTTCGGAGTGTTAATTCTAGAGATAATAAGTGGCAAGAAGAATACTTCTTTCAATCAATCAGATGGTGCTGTGGATCTTTTGAGCTATGTAAGTATTAACTATTAAACCAAACATTTATTAACTTCGCCTTAAAGTTTACCCATATACGTATTCAGAATATTGACTTCTAGTAGTTAAGGTGCATAATCATAAGGTTGATTAATTGTCATTTTCAGGCATGGAAGCATTGGTGCAATGAGACACCACTGGAATTTATGGATCCAGTCCTGAGAGATTCGTATGCAAGAAATGAGGTTATTAGATGCATCCATCTTGGATTGTTGTGCGTTCAGGAAAATCCAGGTGATAGGCCCACCATGAAATCAATAATTGTCATGCTTAGCAGTTCCTCTGTTACCTTTCCATTGCCAAAAGAACCTGGATTTTGCTTTCATAGCGGAATGGAGCTCAAAATGCAATCAACGGAGCTGGAGTCTAATAAATCTGCTGGCAGCTCAATTCCATTGTCTGTAAATGAAATGTCAGTTACTGAAGTTCAACCCCGTTAGAGCAAGTAGTTTGCTCTTCTTCAATACAATTCAGGCAGCCGACGATGGTGCGAATATATGATCTTTCTGTGTTCAAAGATTGAAATCTCTGAACAATGTCTATAGTTCAAGTTTAGGCCTTATGGAATCTAACTATATTCCTATATATGTATGTATAGTAATTGGTCGGTAATTGCTGGATAATTTAATGATTGGGTTATGAGAAGTGAAATTTATGCTCGCTTGGATAATCCAAATTCCATGTCATCGTTAATTATTACAATAATGAGGAGCCCGTTACCAAAAATTATCCAAATTGCTAGTATGATTAATAAATGTACTAAGTCTTATTGGGTTGAACTGGATCGGCAAATATATCCAGAAATCATAAACCATTTAGACAGTTTACAAACATTAATTAGATAGTTTGGATATTACAGGGCAAAAATTATCTCAATAGATAGTGTGATCTGCTTTCACATTGATTTAAATTTTAAATAATACTCCCACCGTCACTAAAAGATAGTCCCATTTCTCTTTTCACACATATTAAGAAAAGTTATATATTGTAGTTGTATGACAAAATTTTTTCTATTATTTTTTCATTAACCTTCATTTATATTATATGAAATATGGAAAATCTAAATTGACATCAATAAATTTGACAACTGGAAATTATTAAACCAATAATATTAACATGTAAAATAAATTTCCTTTGAAAAATTCAAAAAATTAAATAAGAGATTGTTGATCAAGTATAAGGGAATTAAATAGGGTATGAAACACAATTCACGAATTAATTAAAATGTAAAATGTACAAATAGTGGGACTATATTTTGGATTAGAGAAAAAAGGAACCTGGGACTATCTTTTTGGGGCAAGTGAGTG
This sequence comes from Triadica sebifera, assembly GCA_023653625.1. NCBI lineage: Eukaryota > Viridiplantae > Streptophyta > Magnoliopsida > Malpighiales > Euphorbiaceae > Triadica > Triadica sebifera. Next base: position 23,602,244 of record CM042904.1, read on the forward strand.
TATGAAACTAGAATTTTATCTCGAAGAAAATGACGATTTACACAACTTCATAAACTGAGTCAATAATATATATGCTGAAATGTACAAAAATCCATCGATCCTTATTTTACATATATGAAATTACTTGTAAAAGTTATTTATTTGACATGGTAATGAGTTGTTGGTTCAGTTTATGAATGGGGATATGGTTGGAATTTAGGAAAGAAATTTCCCAGAATTCGATATGTGGCCCACACCAAATATTTTGATATGTCTAGTGCAAGACTTATTGGTACCAAACGCCATAATTGCATTCACTTACTAGCTACTTATTGGTGTTGAGTCTAATTAGAAAATTCTAAATAGCTTTGTATATTCAAATCAATATAAATAAAATAATTAAATATATAGACTAAATCTATGAATTTTTTTTTTTTTATCTAGAATGGAAATGAATGTCTGATAATCCTTACTTTACATCAACTTTGACTTAACTTGCATTTGTAGGTCCTTGTAAAAGACATAAATATGAAATTTCTATATATACTTATTCTACTGTATCATCTAGATTAATCCAATTAATAATAACACGTAGTATTTAATTGTTTTATTCACATTGATGGATGTGAATATAATAATTAATAAATCTGTATATATATTAATATATAATTTGATTAGTTTAATAAAGTAAGTCTACCTAACAATTTTTCGCTTGGAGAAATTGATCTCTCCGGGGGCGGGAAATGGGGCAAAAGCCAGATTTTTCCACAAACGCTTCCATGATGGCGAAGTCACTTATCCTTTATGGCGGGGGCTCCACCAGCAAATGGAAATGCTTTTTTTCCTGTTCGTTGGTTCAGCATTGCTGAATGTATCAGAGCTAGGTGATGTTGGGGCTCCAACTATATTCTTCCCCACAGCGGGCCTGGCCCTAAGGAGGAGGTGTTGATTATCTCATGTCAGTAATTTCCAGAGATAAAACTCTCAGCCACACATAACACATTCAATCCCTACATATTTCCACATACGAAAAGATTCTGTGAGGCTCTCCTGACTTTCAATGGCTGCCATTACTAACTACAAAACCCTTGTGCTCTTCTTTCTTCTTAGCTGGCTTAGCATGTTCAGTAGAGCAGCAGTTGTTTTCTTATATAACAAATGTTTAAACACAACTACTTTTACTCCTAATAGCAGTTACCATCAAAATATCAATTTTCTGCTCTCTTCTTTATCCTCTAATTCTAGCCGTGACAATGGATTCCACAACCTCACCGTTGGTCAAGGCACTCCAGATGCTGTGTACGGCCTCTTCCTTGTTGGTTAAACTACACATGCACCATAAATGACAATAAAGATGGACGGTGCATCTTTTGTTGACAAAATATTTGGTAGGTAAAATGGTAGGTGAAGATTAATCTTGACCATCCATTTGGTGGGTGGGGATTAATCTTGACCATCTATTTGGTTGGTAAGATGGTAAGTGAAGATTAATCTTGACCATACATTTGGTAGGTGAGACGGTAGGTGAGAAATAATCTCAACCATCCATCAAAGTAGGTGAGAATTAATCTTGACCGTCCATTGAGGAGGTGTAGGCCTATATATAGCCTTAGAAATTCATTTGTAATGTATTCCATCAAAAAAGTGAGAGAGTAGCATTAGTGAAAGGTTGTGAGTTGTGAGTGTTTGTAAACACTCGGTAAATTTCTCTTCTTTCAGTAAAAGATCTGCAGCAGTCCGGAGACGTAGGCATAATTGGCCGAACTCCGTTATCAACTTGTCTGTCTTATTAGTTCGCATTTTCTTCGCTTTCTCATAAATCTGACTATAGGGAAATTGGCGTCATTTCCCAACAACTGGTATCAGAGCATTGGTTGCGTTTTTTCTGTCCTTTTTCGGGCGATTACTATTCACATGAATAGTAAATTTTTGTGAATAGTGAAATTTGGTCAGTTGTACCAAATTATCCACGGAGGTGTTCTAATACACAGAGGTTCACAAGAATTGTCAGAAACGATCCAAAGGAAGTCAGATTCGAGTGGGAGCGATGGCCACAGATGAAGGAAAGGTAAAAATTGAGAAGTTCGATGGAGCGGACTTTGGCTTTTGGAAAATGCAAATAGAAGATTATTTGTATCAGAGAAATCTGTATCAACCTCTCTCAGGGAAGAAGCCAGAGGCTATGAAGGAAGAAGACTGGAGTCTTTTCGACAGACAAGCTCTCGGAGTTATCCGATTGACATTATCCCGTAATGTTGCTTTCAACATAGCAAAGGAAAAGACCACGGCAGGTCTTATGATGGCTCTCTCTAGTATGTATGAGAAGCCTTCAGCTTCAAACAAAGTGCACCTCATGAGGCGCTTGTTCAACTTGCGAATGACAGAAGGTGCATCTGTAGCTCAACATCTCAATGAACTCAATACAGTCACAACCCAATTGAGTTCGGTTGGAATTGAATTTGATGAAGAAGTACGAGCATTAATACTTTTGTCTTCTCTACCAGAAAGCTGGAATGCTACTGTCACTGCTGTGAGTAGTTCGTCGGGAAGCACTAAGTTGAAATTTGATGATGTTCGTGATTTGGTTCTCAGTGAAGAGATCCGACGGAGAGAGTCGGGTGAATCATCAACTTCTTCAGTTTTGCATACAGAGTCAAGAGGAAGAAATTCAACCAGAGGTAATGGACGAGGCAAGTCAAACTACCGAGGTAAATCAAAGGACAGAAGGTCCAAATCCAGGAATCCAAGTAATTTCCATAGTTCAAAAACTGTCGAATGTTGGAATTGTGGAAAGACTGGACACTACAAAAATCAGTGCAAGAGTGCATCGAAGAACCAGGAAGCAAAGGTAGAGGCAAATGTTGCTTCCACCTCTGGAGGCAATGACGCATTGATATGCTCTTTGGAAAGCAAAGAGGAGTCTTGGGTGTTAGACTCTGGAGCATCGTTCCATGCTACTTCACAGAAAGAATTCTTCGAAAGGTATGTCCCTGGAAACCTTGGAAAGGTATATCTTGGTGATGATCAACCTTGTGCTATTATTGGCAAAGGTGTAGTAAAGATTAAGTTGAACGGATCTGTTTGGGAGTTGAAGAATGTCAGACATATT